>JAPQRN010000018.1:895315-906700 GCA_037367275.1 Coranthus polyacanthus
GCTAATCAAGTAGAGCGCCTGCCTGCAGAGCTTCCACAGTGGGGATGAAGGGGTGTGTGTGTGTGTGTGTGTGTGTGGCGTACGTGTGCAACTGTCCTGGGTTTTCAGATAAGCTCAGGAAAAACACGACGTGTCTCCACCCGGAGTGCAGCACCTGGCCTGACGTTCCAGCTAATCCGCTCAAACTGACAGCTTCTGCTACTTTTCCCCACCGAGCGCGGTCACACATAACGACACCAGGATCTGCAAAAAAAACATGGAAATACATGTCCAAGAGGTTTAACTCCCCTTATATCACAGGGCACTTTAGTGAAAAGTCATTACTCTTAATGATCTGAGTGCAGAAAGTGACTTATTGATTGGGCGCTGTTTAGATAATCCTCATTTGTCCATATTCACCGTGCGATGATTGGAGCAGTGGTGTGCGTCTGTGTCTGCTGGCTGAATTGGCTCTCACTCAGAGGCATTAAAGAGTAATTGGCTGCGTTTGTACTTCTACGAATCAATCAGCTTCTCTGTGGGAACTCTGCCATGTTAAAACAAGAATGTAATGACAGGGAACGAATGGAGAGCAGCGTCTGCTCCTCCTCTGTTCTGTAAAGGAGGCCGAGGCGGGGCGGTGCTGAAGACAGACAAATAAGAAAACACGCAGGCAGTAAGTTAGGTAGATAAAGACAAGGACGAGCTAAAGACAGAGGGCCAAGGCTCTGCATGCAGCCTGCTGTAATCCATGCCCTTTGAAAACGTGAGGACTCCAAGACAGATAAACACTTTGTTCACCAGTCAACTTCACCGTCCCCGTTATTCCTGCTGTAGCACATATATGGGTCATTCTACTGAATTGCTGAAAATGGAAGAACAAATTCTGCATTACATAGTGTGAAAGTTGACCGATCTGTCCATATATGACCATAATATTAACAGAGAGAGAATGGAAAGATCTGATCCTTTACAGATGCTTATATACGATATTGTCCGGATATGTATCTGCGACGTCCCTTAAAAAAACAGATTCATACGTGACAAAATGTCATCAACTGCATATAGTGTGAGATGCAAAGAAATGTGACTGTATAATTTTTTTGGAACTGGCTTGTAATAAGTCGACAGGTCGTTGAAAAAAAATCTCGATGTAGGGTTCTTTCATTTTCACCCGACCTTAACCCTAACCTTCTAAATTCAACTTCTGATCTTAAAGACTTTTATTCACCCAAAAGAGCAGGGAGGCACAAACTCTACGTGTAAACACCAAGTAACACATTAGAATATCGTCATTGGAAAGACTGACCTCAAAAACAAAAAAAACATTTCACACGTCACTCATTCACTCTTTTGACTTTTGACCTTGAAGAATTTTAATACATGATGCACGAGACTAATGGAACCAATAAAAACTGTGAAACAACACTTTTGCAATATTGTGGTCTTGGTTTGAGCCCTTTTCTCAGTTAGATTGACTGGACTATTTCTAAGTCAAAGGATGAGTAGTGTAATTTTGTGTAAGTAAAAAGCAGGAATTTGGTGGATATGGAGTGTGTGGACCTCTTATGAAAAGGGGTCTTCTCTCTTTATGTTTGCTTTTTCACTGCAATTACACGACATACAAATGCTGCTGGATTATTCCACTGAATATTGTTGAGTTAGATGTGAATTGATAGCACTTAAAATTGCACAAGACTGGTGCTGCCATCTTATCAGCTGTCAGAAGAGAAGGTCAAACGTTGTGTAAATATATTACGTGTCTGAGAAAAAAACAACAACAACAACAAACCTTGAGATGTGTCAGGCTGAATTTTTAAATATCTCAGTGGTGATACAGTCTTTGGCTCTTGAATGTGAGATGCCAGACAGGAAAAAACTCCCTCAGCTGAGTAAATAATCTATTAACAAATCTCTCCAGGAATGTTTTTGGCAGATCACGCTGGTTAATATGAAACTGGGGAGTAGCATTTTGTCATACTGTAGCACTTGGGACAAACACTGATCCGCACTAATGAAAAAACACAGGCCCTTAAATAATCTGCATCCGCTCCCATTAGGCTACTTACAGCAAATAAGTTTTTCAGGGGGCTTACAGGCTCGACTCCAATGAAAATTTGAACACTTTAGCCCACAGACCACGCGGAGCAATGAGCCAGCAAGCCCTCTGGCTCGAGGATTACCAGGCCCAATCCCCCGCAGCGCAGAAATGGTCAGGAAATTGAACGGGAATAAGCAGGGATAAATAACCATATGAGGAATGAGGCGAGGGAACGGAGCGGTGCCAAGGACGGCGTCAGCAGTGCTGGAGCACATGCACTCAGCGTAGTGCAGATGGCAGAGATGGATGCCACCCAGAAGCGAGTTTGAGAAGTGGGACACGTGGGAGAAGAAGAGGAAGTGCACTCACAAACACACTGAGTGAAATGACTGTAATTCATTACAGGTCTTTCTCTGACCTTTTAGCAGAGTGCTCACCCACTGCGACTCCAGCAGACCTCTGCCAGTGTTCCACAGTGGGCCGAGTCAATCCGGCCGCTGCACACAGAGCAGCTCTCCTCACGCTCTCAGGCTCTCAGCACCGTGGACAGAGCCTGGCTAAGGGCAACGCTTGCTCTTTCCAACTCTGTTTTCTCTTTTATTATCTCTGTCAGAGCTCCGAAAACACAGTCCCACTGTTGTCTGTACCCATCTGTCTCTTTGTAGCTGCTACAAAGTGTTTAAACCTTTACATCAAGGGCAATTCTGCTTTATTTAGGGCATTTTCACACCTACCTCCTTTGGTTTTGGACTTTCCAGTTTGATCTGAACCAAATTTGCGGGTGTGAAACCTCCCGCGGACCAAACAGCTGGCGTTTGGTCCGACCAAAAGGGGCGATCTAATGGTTCGGTTCATGTAGAGTTTACACTTTTTGGATATGTCATCGGCAAAAAAACAGAAGAAATACAAGCAGCATAGAGAACGACAACGAGGTCAAACACATGCCCGTCTATAAAGGGATGACATAGATGATGACGACAGGACTTAAGATGCTATGGGCTGCTCCAGAACTTGCAGTATGAAAGCAAACTAACTGAACCAAATGCATGTAATGTAACAAAAACATGAACCTTGGGTCGGACCTGGGTTTGGACCTTGGTTATTAACTCAATCTAAACGACGGAATTGGTCTGTCTCACAGGATGCACTAGTGTTTGATCGATCTTTTTGAAGGTCTGGGTCTCGTCTTGGAGTCGACCATATTTTTACTCAGCCTTAAAGAATCTTATTCTGTCTAACTATTTGAAAAACTCGGTTGCCATAATGGCCTTGCTGTGTCTCTGGTCTGGTCTTGGTTCTCACTCTGTTTGACCCTGCCTTGATCTTGATCTTGGTCTTGACTTGGTCTCATCTCCTCAAAGTCTTGGTCTTCCTCAGTTTCTATTACACTCTGGCCTCAGTCAGGACTCGGTCTCTGTTAAGGCGGTCTTGAACTCAACACTAGGATGAACTCTGTTGGAATAATCCTTGGTTAGCACTAAAATAAGAAGGTTACATGACGGTCGTTGTCAAACTCAGTTATAATTTGGTTCAGGCACCAAAACAAATTGGTTCGGTTTAGGAGAAGATTGGGATTAGGGTTAAAATAAGACAATTACATGATGAGTGTTACAGACATAAACATTTACCTTCAGTTTGAAGCTAGATATAAACTCCGGTTTCTTCTGTTTAAAGCTGTAGTGCTTGATATATGTTTGGCATAATTGGATAAAAATTCCAAAATGACCCTTTAGCATATTGTAATTCAAATGCCCAAAACAAGAATTCTGCATCTACTCCTGGCTGTAGAAAATCAACCCCCTGGTGGGAGGTTTTAGCCAATCACAGGTGTTTTCACAGGTAGGGGGTTAAATATGTGATGGACAGCTGTAATCACTTATCACCGTTCAGAGTCCGGTTCAGACGTGACTCTACTGCTCTACTCCATGGCTCGACACAGAAGCTCACTTACTGCATGAAACTGCATCGGGTTTAGTCTTTCAGTTCAGTTCCTGCAGCTTTAAGTCCATGGAGTTATTACACCATAACCATCCCCAAATATCTCCTTAAACAGTTTTTTTTAATCCCATTCAAAAATCAACCCTTATTGTAGTTTTTCTGTTGAGGTCAGGCTGTCAGTGGAGTAATCCAGCAGAACTGGTAGTTTGTGTGATTGCAGGCAGTGAAAAAACTAAATATAGTGGATGGACTGAGAAAAAGAAATAACTCCTTTCACCGGGGCTCTTTTTAGAGGTCCACACACTCCACAGCCACTAAATACTTGTGTTATTTTCCTCCAGGCAGGCTGTGAACTACAGTACGATGCAGCCCTAAAAATACGACTGTAAAATTTGACAATTAACTACTTTTTACTTTTTCTGTATCTTCATCATCATGCGTAAACTTGCTTGATTTTTAATTCTACGAGCTAAATCCAGTTCTTTATAAATGTATCTGTCGTTCCTGACGTCGCGTTTTTCCGAAAACAGAAATCAACGAAATGAAAATACAATAGTGGCTTGAGTTTCATATTAAAATTCACAAATGAAAAGGCATTTTTAGTCAGAACTGGTAGTTACAACACGTATAAGGGATGTGACTTTCATTCCCGTCTTTTGTAAACAGAAAATAAAATGTTCTATATTGAACACATTTTCTATCAGCAATAAAGTGTCCTGCTGTTATTACTGAAATAAACAGAGAGACACAGCAGGCAGCGTCTTTTTCTCTGTTTCCATATTATTCATGTTCTAATTAATAGGAGTAATGATAAACAAGTGCTTTGTCGTGTCAGTCGTTTCTGAGCGTGAAACTGAAAAAACTGAGCTCCCCTGAAGTCATGGTATAATTCACACAATGACTACTGGAGCGCACCATCAAACTCACTATACATTGCCCTTTTATGTCCTTAAACCTAGAAATGTGTACCCTCCGATATGAGAAACTGTCTTCGTACAATCGTGTACATGCAAGGTTTTTATCCACCCATTAAATTAAAAACGCTGACGAATCTCTTATTGAACCTTTCCAGCTCCTCTTCCTTTTATTCTTCTTTTTGTCACTGGTTAAAATGAAAAACAAAAACAGTCCCATTCAGCAGATATTATTTAGTTTGTACTTTGGACCTCATGTGCTTGCGTCAATTAGCTCATGAGAAATGAGATGCTGAAAGCAAAGCTGTTAATACAGGTTTTGAAGATGAATTATATTACCAATCCAATCTGTAGTGTTCTTTGCCTTTCAGCCAGCAAAAGGCAATTACAAAGCTGAGTTTATTCTTTGAGTTTCAGGTATTTTTAACTTAAGTTCTATGCAAATGTTAAACACTGCTTAATTAGCTTAGAAGGGAGAAGGGAAAAGTCAAACGTGATATTAAAAACTTTGACAAATAGACATTGATCCGTAGTGTTTTGATAAAACAAGCTGAACTGTATCAACAGTAAAACAAACAGTGGAGTTTAGGTATCACAGTGGTGTTGAAGAATGGATAGACCAAACGCTTGGGTCATTGTTCACCTTTGGACAAATGTCCTGGCTTCACGAGGTTGACAGACCTGTAGTATCGAACTTCAGTCCTTTACTTACCAAACGCCATCGCTCATTTTACTTCTATTTCTGGAACTTCCTTTCTTTAGCGCTGGACATGTTTTGTTGCGGGGAGCAGGTGGTGCTGCTGATAATCACATTCTTAGTGTTTACCGATCCTCTCAGGCCTAGTACACACTAATGCGGATATTTTTCGTGAAAAAAAAGAAAAAAGAAACTGCTCCAAATGCTCAAACAAAGCTGTGTTTCTGGCGGACGTTAAACCGTGGACACAGCTTTTGTCTGGTTTCGAAGTTGAGCAGCAACGGCACAAATTTTAGTTAATTTATGAACTTAAAAACATTACAGACTGCCCCTTTAACATTGGAGGAGCTTTTGCAGGGACAGGACTCATTGACTGGCTCTTAAAATGCAGACAGCCCTTGAACTGGGCCACAGCCTCTGTCTGAAGGTAGATAATAAAAGATTATTTCCTGTGTGTTTTGGCCAGAAGGTGAAGATGTGGCTGCAGTCGGGTCTGAACGCAGACAGACGCTCCTCCTCACTTTTCCCTTCAGTCATCCCCAGTCCGTTAATTACAGCGGAGACCGCAGGGACTAATGATCATGTTCCACAGGGTGGTAATGACACAATTATGACTATGAGGACATCAGTCATCTCTACTTAGCTCAGACAGTGTCCTTGGCCTTTTAGACTCACACACACATTACACACATATACTCAGACAGCAAATAAGAAAAGAAGTCAAATGACTGAGTGTCATTGAACTACATTACTCCCTTTACACAAAGTTTCTGAACTGATGGGGCTTTTTAAAAGACGAGACCAAAGATCTTCCAATTCCAGAGATGCTTCACTGTAGGCTTTGCCAATGATATGAACTGGCGCACACTTCCTGTCTCCTAAATGGGTTAGGGTTAGGGTAAGCCACCTCTAGCCACCTAAAGGGGCGGGGCTTGGAGAAACCATGTGACACTGATACAGGAAATGACTCTCCAGTGAAGCGTCTTGTTTCCCTGAACTGTCTTTGATGAAACCCAGGACTAAATGCACACACAGGAGTTAAAACTACTTTATGTAGCCCAACGCAAACGATTCTGTTCAGTCAAAACATACAGCGAGGGTCGTCAACGACATTCATTCAGGGACCAGGTAGGAGGAAAAAATGCATCCCGTCAAGTATGATTTACAGAACATTCTTTGTTATTGTTATTTTTACACTTTCTTGTTGCCTAGTGAGACGTAGCGAACCCTTTTTTGGGGTTCATTCAATATAGGAAGGAAAAAAAACGGTTTATTGTCAATACCATCGCATGTTTTTTTCCTCACATTTTTTGAATTCATTAAGGCCACCAATTGATGATCACTGCTATACAGTACATCAATGAGTGAATGTTCAGTTCAGTCATCTCTTTGTCAGTGCACTGATGGGATAGTTTTTTATGCCCAGACTCTAAATTTATCCTGCAGCTCAGATTTGTTCAGGGATTGATTTTAGCCGTCAGAGTACTACATGTCAAGGATTTTCCCTTGGAGTAGTGATTTTCTGCTCGGCTCCACAAAGCACGACAGCACAGAGTGGTTTACGACCCGACGTTCTGCCAGGCTGCCTTACATTCACACCATATTTAACTGTTGACAATTAAACCCACCCACAACCTTTGGTTGTAACTGTCGCAACACTAATTTAATGCTCCAGTGCAACTGAGATAAGCTGTGACTGTATGAGGAAACAAGAATGATACCACACACACATGTACTGTGTAATACTGTGAATACACAAGACTGAAGGTCACTTAATCCGTTTTGTCATTGATTTCTTTGCCATTAAGTGTTTCTGTTACTTGTATGATTTCATTACAGACGTTGCGTGTCCTCTCTGTGAGTAGACAGAGTACAGACAAAGAGATTAGAAAATGTGCTGGTTTTTTGACTGTGTTCAGTCCAAAATAGCACAAAACTAGCTCTGTTGCTGCGTGATTGTGTTGAAGTGTTATGTGTTTTGTAGCTTTCAGGTCTTGTCTTTGGCCATATTTGGACCAGAGGATGGAGGTGAGAAGGAACATGGGGTGTAACGCTCATTTACTGAAAGGTTCTGCAAGAATAAAATAAAATTTTGAATGCTTGTATGTTTTTAAACTTCTGAATTTCTGCCAACATAATTTTGTATGAGTTTTCCTTCTTCACAACTGCAGTGCTCAGTGTTTCTCCAGTGTATTTTCACAGTTTCAAATTTGTCACTGTTCTCCCGGTGTACTAGTTTATTTGCCAGGTTTGGTGATCTGAAAACTGGGGCGTATATGTTGGGAGGAAAAAAGTTCTGAAATGCTGAAACCTGACTTTTGAAAGGGCAAATCTTTATTTTGAAACCTCTACAGATGTACATCTACACTCATATTTGCAAACTTTCAGAGCTGAGCTTGCAACACCCACTTTCCAGAGATTTGCCCACACAGTTATCATGTGATTTCTAGAAGCGTTTTCTCGCAGCGCTGTTCAAAGTCTTGAAAAAGCCAGTTCCCTGGAGCATTTGCTCTTCACCTATCATTTGCTCTGTGCAAACAGTAGGTTAAGGTAGCGAGTTGTCAATCAAAGCCCACACAGTAGACATCAATGCCCTCTGTTAGCTGTAAAATCTTATTGTTGGAACAGTAATTTAAAAAAGGACCACCAGAACACATTAGATGGTCCAAATAAAACCAATAAAACCAGAATGACCCCTGGAAAACAATCCTGACTTGTCTATGGGAGCCAGGCACTTTTGGAGCAGCATCTAGTGGCTGTGAGTGGTATTACATTTTAACACACTTCTGCCTTGCCCTCGGCTGCAGTGGTTGCCCCGTGTCTCATTCCCGGTGCAGCATCGTTGTCCTTGTCACATTGCTGACACCGTACATTCATACTTCTACATGTTTCCAACAGAAAAGAGCTGCTATGTTTTTCGGTGTCAACAGCAGAAAGTGCAGGAAGTTAAAAATATTTTAACTTCGAAGTGAACTGTGCCACACTTCAAAGCAGTTTTCACTAGTTTCATAGCAACGGCGGGAACCTCATCTGGTGCTGCCCCAAAAATATCTGCCATCGCCTCCAGCTATAATACAGATCCTCTAAGTACAAAGGGCCTCAGCTCTCTGCACCTGTTGCCCAAAGCATGTCAACTGTGGCAGTTTGGAGAGGTGTAGTTTAGCCCTGCTGCAGGATTTTCAGGCTGCTGGCACAGTCGGAGGAGTTGCCATTGATTATATTCAAGGTTTACAGGATCAAAGCTTGGCATAAAGCACTGTTGCCATTTATAATTCAGAGAAATGTTGGTATCCTCCGTTACATGGCATACATCTTTAATGGAGCCCATAAGAAGCAGGTTGGAGAGGTGACGTAATCACCGTCTGTTTGTCACTTCAAAGGAAAGTTGACATTCTCAGTTGGCTCGCAGTTTCAGTTGTTTGGTCAAAGAAATATCTGTTACATAAGAGTTTAAAATCTGAGAGACCTCCAAAAATGGAGCTCTGATTGTGGTTTAGTTTGTTTATAAGTGGGATCTACTCTCCACTAAGGAGGCAATGGGCTACTTTCTAAAATGTTTTGAAATGATAATGTGTTCCTTAGTGTTCAAAGTGTAAGTGCTTCTATGTATAGCAGATGGAAGGGCTGGGACCCTCAGAACAGAGCCATACCGCCAAATACAACGTATCGCATATTAAATATCTTTTCTTCGATAAAAGTATCCCCGACTTTTTTCCACCAGCGTCTGACTTGTTCAACTCTGCACAGCCCGCTTTCATTCCTTCTACCTCCTCCTTGAAAAGGTCGTCATTGTGATATTTGCTCATATCCAAAAACCTGTTGATATCTAAGTCTTTGATAGTGTTTAAAAGTAGGTGTGTCTCTTCCTTTGAGCCATGCATCTGTACTCCAGACGGAAAAAAACGTTGGCTGTTGTTACACTCATGTCAGTTCCTCAGGTAGAGTCTGAATATTACTGATACCGATATTATGACCTTGAAGTGCTAATATCCAATTCAGTGCCAATATTTCCATGTGCGTTCTTGTATTGTTATACTTTCTTGTTGCCTAGTGAGACATATCAGACCTTTAAAGCCATTTGCTTTTGGAGGAGGCCAATAAATCACTTTTCCTCCAGTGCTCAGGTTATTTTCAGAGTAAATCCAAGATGACAGAAGGTGGTGTAAAGATAGAGGGTGAGCATGTAGTAGCAGGTGTTTAGCTTAGTCTTGTCGATGGAAGGTCGTCACAAGTGAAGAAATACAAAGCTGTGTCTGCTGTTTATCTCCACACTCTGCCCTGAAAGCCTTTAAACATTCGTCTCTGTGGCTGCCAGATGGCTGCATTGAAAGGTTGAGTGTTAATAAAGAGCAGCTGGTGGAGTTCGGCTTTGACCTTCATGTGATGAACGTCCTGCAGCGAGCTGAGAGGAACTCCCCAATGACAAGTGTGCAACTCTGATGGATGACGAACACAGTCAAACTGGAGTCCACAAACTCCTAACCCACACATGCATTAGACATTTCAGACAACTGCACCATCCCACTGTTCAAGGATTCCATAGTGAACAGTGTGCAGTTTCCTTATGTGTCCAAAAATACTGTATTATCAGAAGTTAAACAGATTGGAAAAGTGATTAAAAAGATTGAAATACACAGTTCTTCCTCTCCTGCCCTCGGTGCTTGCTAAGTTGTATGGTATTTCCATATTTCATATATAAAAGAGGACAACGTAGGATGACAATTTTGCAAAGAAACTTGAGTTTAGGTTTAGCTACATAATCACACCTGTCACACTGATCATGGTGCGTTCCTGTTGCTTGTTACGTAGCCGTAGGTCGTAGCAGCGGTCACACCATGAGATGTACGTCCTAAATTTGTGACAGTCAGAATTTTGTCCAAGGCTGTCTTCAAACCTCCTTCGCAGTGTGATGTAGGACCACCGTTTATCGTGTTTTCTCATCTCTCTTCTGGGACAGTGTGTTCTTCTGACAGGAGACAGGCTGAGAGGTGGGTGTGAAGTGTGTCTGTGTGCTTTGCAGAGTTTTGTCTCTTAGACAGAAACAAACTTCAAGAAAAGTCCCTTATACAGCAAAACAAGAGGAAAATAGAAAATACAAGCAAGAGGGCAGGGTCTCCGCAGGCAAACACACCGCCACAGAAGAGATGATTGCATACATGCAAATCAGTCGCTTTTCGGCGAAATTCGCCATTTTGAGCTCAAAATACGTGGCCTATTTTATTTATTCATTAAACGCTCACATATTAGTCCGCCGCGGAGTGATATGCGGCCTGAGGGTCCGCCTGTGCGCTCGCGCTCGGGACACGTCACAGGAGTGCACGAGACCGGTTGACCGCGAAAAACACTTCCGCGATGACGCCGCTCAGCAGGTAAGTCCCATAGTGGTTTTATTATTTCACCCTACAACCAAATCTAATCATTTTGGCAAGGTTATGTCCACTGCATCCTAATTATTAATTGATATTAATGCATATCAAACGAACACGGAGCTAATCTATCAAGAAACTACACAAGACACTAGTCTCTAGCTAGTGGCTACGTCTAAGCTAGCGCGACTTTTACGTTTAAGCAGCATTTTTGTCCATCGGATCAGACCGTGTCTATTTGTTTTACTCTGATCTTTTGTATTGTGGCTTTGAGGTGCTGCGGGCCGCGGCCCAGGCCCTGGTCCTGGTCCTGGTCGTGGTCCCGGTCCCAGCGGCACCGCGGAGCACAACGTGGGAGACAAAAGCTGATCTGCAGGGGTGTCAAACTCCAGTCCTCGAGGGCCACAATCCAGCATGTTTTAGATGTTTCCCTCTTCCAACACACCTGAT
>JAPQRN010000018.1:906800-917512 GCA_037367275.1 Coranthus polyacanthus
GTGTGTGTGTGTGTCTGTGTGTCTGTGTGTGTCTGTGTGTGTGTGTGTGTGTGTGTGTGTGTGTGTCTGTGTGTGTGTGTGTGTGTGTGTGGGGAGTCCTGTTCGCTGTCTGGTTTCACATAGCGACGCCGTCCGGACTCTTTGTGAACTGAGATAAAAGCGAACAGAAGAAAGAATGCAAACTGATTATTGAATACCTCAACGTCTGCCACAGGGTGGATGAATCAGGCAAGAATCCAAAAGAACGAGTGATTGCAGCGATTCAGGAATTTAAAGGCTCGTCTACAGTAAACATAGTGATTAAATTGAACACGTTTCATCTCCATTGTCAACCTTTCACTGCTGAATGTCATGAACGTATGAGACGTGGTACACTTGTACATGTTAGGGCTTTGAAATGGAGTCTTTGCAAAAGCATCTTGTGGTGGCCATTTTACTTTATAAAGTATATACATATATATATATATATATATATATATATATATATATACACCCAGTTATGTATGCTGCATCATATCTCCTGATCCAGACATGATCACACAGAAGAGCCGATGTCTACTTTTGTTTTGATGGTCATTGGTTACAGTAACATGCACAACGTTGTTAAAGATTCAGGCGAACAGTTAGTGAATTTCTTGTTGTTTGAAGGAAATCAATGTGGAGGTTGTTGTGGAGGAGACAGTGAAGAATAGCATCAACAACAACAAAGCAATCAAAAGTGTTTCTGAAAAAATTATAATAACAGTAGTCATTTTTGAAGTAAATCTTTGTGCTTGACACATGCTTCTTAAGCCAAGTTTATTGAATATTGTAGTTGCTGCATTGTCAGTATTAATAAACAAGCGACTGAAGCTTTTAAAACTCTTCACGACATGCGTGCACCAGCCACCTGTTTATCTTTTAAATCCCCTTTTGAAGACTTATTTTCACCAAAAGGCTTTTTTATATCTCGCGCTGTTCTCTTCCTGATAATGCACTAGTTTTGCATTGTTCTGTTTGAAGTTTTAATTCACCAGTTGTTCTTACATTTTACCCTTGGTGTTTTTATTTACCGTGTTTAATCTCCTGTTGTTTTAAGTTTTATTCCTCTGTTATTTCCTTATTCTTGCCTGTTTCTCGCTGTGTAACTGCGGATCTCAGCCTCGAGTTCTGTGTGTCCGTTGCAAAGTACTTCATGAAAGGACGCTACACAAATAAAGTTTATTATTATGTATGATTGCTGCATACATTGTCGCTTTAATCCTCAGACCATGTTCGGTTCA
Source organism: Coranthus polyacanthus (assembly GCA_037367275.1). NCBI lineage: Eukaryota > Metazoa > Chordata > Actinopteri > Kurtiformes > Apogonidae > Coranthus > Coranthus polyacanthus. The sequence goes on from JAPQRN010000018.1 coordinate 908,063, forward strand.
TTCCATGGAAATGTACATTTACAGAAAGATTCCAACTGAGTGGTGTTTGAAAAATTACACCTTCTCAAGCCGTGAACTTGGCGAGATTCGTTTTTTAATCAGATTTATAGAATTTCAAGCACCGCAGAAATGCATGTCCTCGCACTCAAGTGCAGAGATGTTAACAAAACAGCAATATATATTATAAAATGTATAATGAATGTAGTGGTCCTCAGGACAAGGCATTTTTGCAATGGCTCCACTTCTGGAAATGTTCAGGGCCACAGACTGTACCAGTGAATCAACTTTCACTCGTACTCGTACATATTTCCTTTACCAACACAAATGTTCTGTCTCCACTTTGTGTTTCTCACCACACAGCACAGTAATGTGTTTCGTAGCAGAGCAGGTTTATACAGTAACACACCGAGCGGCATTTCTCTCTGAAGGGATTCAGAGTGGCATGTTTTCTCCAGAGTGAATAGGATGTGCTCGGTTGCTGCTCGGTGTTCCTCCGGAGAAGTGTTCTTTAATTAGCTCAGAGTTGGCAGCCACGCGGGGACAGGGATCCATGGACAATCAATCTATTTTGCAGCTTGTAAACTGTCCTGGCTGCTTACAGGGAGCCCAAGGACCACTGTGTGCATCTGCAGGGAGAGATAAATCCTCTCGCTGTCTGCCTCTTCCCTCTCCTGCCTCTTCTCCAGGGTTTCAGGCCCTTTGCATGAATGTAAAAGGGAGTTAGCGTTCACCGCGCAGGGTGGCGGCTGCTCGTATTTCACAATGCTAACGCGATTGCACATTAGCTCCTGTAATCGGCGTGTTGTGCTCCAATCTGTATTGTTACTGCTCATTGTGTCTGTGGACTTGGGAAGGTTTTTGTTAATGATATTGTTGTCACTGCTTTAAACACACACACCCACAGAGGAGTCAGTGTGCGATCATTCAGAGAAAAGTGGAAGGCCTTGGAATGCTTTATCCAAGGTTAGCGAGGAGGAAACCACAGGTGTGTTTTTTTACTCCATTATTGACATTTCTAAAGCTGTTTTTAAAATCTGGAGAGAGAGAGAGAGAGAGAGAGAGATCTAGAGCGCATCGCTGTTTTATGAATAAGCCAGTGTCCAGTCAGCCCGTTAGACACAAAATGGGGTCGTATCAGAGAGTGAAGGCCATTCGATTGACCTTTTACATGTATGAATACTTATTTGCAGGCTATACCGTTGCATGTGTAATGACCGTTCAGTGGCATTACCTGCATATCTTCCTTCAGGTGTAAGAATTTCACATGGATCTGTGAGAATCAAGCTGAAGCGAGATAAAAGGTGAACACGAGCACCGCAGGAGAAAGGTGTTCAGTGACAGTTTGTTCCTGTCTGTTCGCCTCAGGCCACACAGAGTGAATGTGTATGTGTGTGTCTCTGCAGACATCAGATGCTCTCAGTAGCTCCATCCACCTTCAGCCTTACCCTACGCCACCGTGGCCACTGTAAAGCCCACACGTTGGCCTTCGGTATTACAGCCCGAGCCGCGGCTTCCTCAGAGGTATAAATGTCACCTCGTGCAGCTTTTACATGACATGTCATGTTTCACCTTTTGCGTTGGACACCCTCAGCCTCATCTCTCTCTCTATCTTCTGTCTGTCGGGTGGAGGAGCCTGTAAACAATAGGAGGCTGCAGTAATTGTGGTTCCACTTGATTTCACTGCTGTGGAAGCAGGCAAGCTGCTCTGAGAAAACAGACAGAGGGAGGATTGGTTTTATCTGATGCCTGTTCCAAATAATATTAGATGTTCCCAAAAGGACATTTGATAGGATAAACTAATAATGTGTACTTAATTCATAATGAAATAAGTAATCCAAAAGTACATTTTGTTCATACTTTGGTGCTCAGGGCTCAGTATAGTTTTGTTAACGTGTCCTTGAGCAACACCATGAATCCCAAATTGTCCGTGATATTAAATACAGTGTATGTCGAAGAAAATGGAAGTTATAGAACCAGAGCGTCAAAAACCAGGAAATGAAATTCTTCAGAGAAATTGGCTGTTGTCTGTATTATTTGGGTGCGACTTCCTGATGTTTTTCCCTGTGGATCTACTTTCTCTTTAGCAGCGTCGGTGAGGTTTGGCAGGAGGCAGTGATGGTGACTTCGCAAAATAGTGTCGCGGGAGAAGTTGTCTTGGTGGAACATTTGTACGTGGGGAAGCGCGGCGTGCCTTTACTTTTTAGACATTTAGAGGAAGATTTACTCAGTAGAAAACAAGCGTGAGGCCACAATCCAGAAGAAGTGCAGATGGGAGACTGTGGGTGATCTTCTAACAATACGCAAGTTCCTGAACACAGACGCAGCCAGTTTATTCAACGCAATCTACCAAGAGCAATACAAATTAGCGCAGTGCCAGGTTGGACATAGACACAGCTGACGAGGGTGCAGTAATCTGACAAACACAAGTGTAGGATTTCACAAATGTTTTTCTCTAAGAAGCAGAGGCAGCAGAAGACAGACTTGTGCAGAAGGTTGTTATCGCTGACTAAATGTTACGTAAACGAGGTGTGAAAGAAACGTGTTCCATCACATAAACAATCCGATAACTTTACTTTAAGTTTACCCCAAACTCCGCACTTTGCAGCTTGACGTCCATGTTTGTTTTGGTTCAAGAACTGGTGACTGTTGAGAGTTCTGGTGAGATTTGTTCGTCCGCTGACAGTGTCCGGACGTAGAGTTTGTTGTGTAGCGGACTGACTCGGTTGTTAGGTTTGTGCTCCCCTCTGACTTTCAAAGACTAGAATCTGCTCCAGTTGCTGGAAACACTGTACGTGTGTTGAGTCCAGTCTGAGGATCTGGGTTATATCGGAAAGGAAGGCGCTGTCTGGCCACATCGGAGCGCTGTGTAAAGTTGTTCCGGTTGCACTCTGCTGTCAACTTCAGATGTTAGAAAGAATAAGAAAAAGCTCAGACAGAAGCTAAAATCTCTTTTTTTTTGTCTTCTTACCATAGACTTTCTTTGCACACGCTCTAAAGTGTAAATGTCTGATTGTCAGCGTCTGGGAGAAACAGAAGCGATCAGCGTTGGAAAGCTTTGTGTGTTTTTGTGTGTTTTTGTGTGTGTGAGCTCCTTTGGACGTACCTGGTTAAGACCAGGACGGTGCATTCAAAATATTCAGTGTTCAGTAGACTGCACTGGATAAGCAGGCTGCACTAGATGGTTTTCCATATTGCTGCCTAAAAAAACAGTATGTAATCTCTCACACAAAACAAAGACAAAATTCATAGTTTGATGAAGTTGTGAAATAGTGTGGCATCATAAAAAGAAAATCTGACTCGGGCAGAAATCCTGCTTACAGACAAGGTAATGCTTTAAAGTTTCATTCACAAATCGACAAAATACACAACATACGCCTAGTGGTTTTTAAGGTTACACTTAATAAATCTAACTAAATATATCTTCAGAAGTCTTTAAATGATTTTCCATCCCATGTTCATGCCTTTGTCAGAGCGTTGTCCAACTCAAACAGCACACGTTCTATGAATCACACTGAATTACATTGAGCTAAGTGATATTTCATGGGTTTGGAAGTGTTTCCCTCGTGTCTTACATGCCTTGCGTAACAAGAAGTGCAATGTTTATGAGCAGCTCTCGCAGATAAATTCAATTGAAAACGGGTCCCAGTGTATTTCATTTGCCGACAATCTCCAGCGTTAATGAATAAAAGAATACTGAACTCTAAGGTGAGTCACTGTGTTTTAGAAACAAAGAACGACACTTATAAAATAGAGACAGTTCTTTCTATGAAATAAAATGCTGATTAATATTTAACAAGGTGTTCTGGTGCTTCCCTGCAGTCTGTACGCTGCAGCGCGAGCAGAAAACACAAGTGATTTCCCCTGCTGAAGGTCATTAGGATCTCTGACTCCGTGTGTTGGTGGATAATACTGATCTGCCACAGGTAATTGTTGAAATGGTTGTGCGACTCCCACTGTGTACTTATCTTGTGATCTCAGGGTTTTAGAAGAATTGTTTTCTACATTAAGCAGGCACCGATAAGGCTCATTGTTACAGATTAAACGGCTGAAACGAGAGCGTTAAGGTCCCACCGTTGTCTCGGCGTCAAACTGCAAATACAAAGTCATGTATCTACAGCCAAGAATGAACTCTTTATGTACTGGACTCTGAACAGTGTAACCCACTGTATGTTCCTCTCCTCTCGCATTCAACCTCAGGAAGGCTCAGGTTCCTCCAGAATTAGAAAACCATTTCTTTTTCAATGCGATTCAAATTGGAAGATTATAAGATACGTCTGTTTCGCAGAAGCTCATTTATGACTAAATTGCAGCTTCACTTCTGTTTTTATCCATAACATAGTGTCATTTTTATTTTGGTTTCAGTAATGAAAATGTTTTTTCTCACCATGTTTTCATTATTTTTAACAACCTTTGCATGTTATTACTTATATTAGATAATGTCTCCAAACAAACTGCACTAAATGTCTAAATGTTCTGAATGATCCACCTCAAACCGTTAAAACATTTAAAAGTTATTTATACAGTACATTTGATTCAGAATCTACAGATTGGAGGCATCAGTGTTATTCATTTTGATTTGTTTCAGTGAATATTTATTTGTACATGTGTTTAATTGTTTAACAGTGATGCTTTGGTATCCATCAGTCTCTGTTGCTAGCTGTAGATCAACCGGTGCTTGTAGCTGCACAAACACATGGTGGTATTTTAACTGTATCGATTAAAAAGCATTTTATTTTGGTTGACTAACCCTTTAATCTGACAGTAGCGTTACAAGCTGCTGCCTTCGATTCCTCGTTGTATATTTTGTCTTCTATCCTGGACGTATTCTTCTCACCCGTCGCTGATCAATAACAGCCCGTTGCGTAACCGTTTTATTTTCTTATCCATCTGCAGTCGTTGACAACACGCTCCCGCTCGGCTGCTGCTGACCAAAAGGAGCTGCCATTAATTTCATGCATCAGTTGCTACATATATTCTCCAAAATCCAAGCATCGGGAAAGGCTGCATTCCCCCCAAGACACATTATATGTTTAATGAAAATTTAATCAAATCCAATTCCAATTATACACGTAATGAATGTGGAGCTCAGGTGTGACGAGCCTAGAAACCTTGGCAACCCTCCCTGTATACATTAACTCTTCAAAAATGGAGGTCACGCTGTCAGCCTGGCTCAGCACCAGACAATTTAATAAGCCCATCAAACACAGTTTGGGAAGGAGTCAGATAAGTTTTCCTTAGTCCTCGCTTTCATCCATTTGTAATTGGTTCTGAGATGCTGGTGTTTATATGTAGCCTCATCGATAAAGGTTTGATGTAAGCTCTGTCTGTCGGTCTTCACGTTCCTCTGCTTTTCTCCTGTGATACATTTTGCTTCCTGTTTCCCTGGCTGAACGCTCACACCGGCGCTTGGAATAATAATGCTCGGCGGCTATGGGATGGATGTTTACTGACAGAGTGCATTAATAGAATGTGCTTTCATTAATGTGAATTGCAGCCTAAGCATCTTTATTGCCTTGAGCTGTGCATTTCATGGGCCAGTAAATGAATTGCATTATCCGGCTGCTTCTGCCGCCGTCGCTGCCGTCGCTGCTGCACACGGGGTGTATGAAGTGGGACACTATAAAGAAAACCACGCACTAATGCCACTAAAGAACTGACTGTAATTCATGATGTGAAGGAACATATTTGCAACTTAATGAGAAGCACTTCTGTCTCTAAGTGCCGGGTGTTTAGTGTCTCGTGTTATTAATAACATGTGACTGTAACACACTCACACTCCTTCATCAGCCATACATTTTTCTCCTGCATTGTCATTTCTCCTGCTCCCCTGTTTGTGCTTATATATATTTATTTGCTTTGTTAAAGGCACTAAAAATACAACTGAGGGTGCTGTGCTACCACAACATGGCAAGAAGGATTACTGTGTACATATATTTTAAACCTGTATATAAATCTGAGTGCCGGAGAAGCCCGTTTCCTACAAAATGCTGTCTGTACTAGAATAGCTTGCCAACTACAGTGTGAAAAAGATGCTGCACCGGGTCTCACTAAGGCTCACTGGATCTATAAATAGGAGATGCATGTTTGCCACAGTGACATTTTAAGGTAAACGTGTTGTTTTCAGCTTGTTCTGCTGCTCTTGGATGTTGCATGTTGGAAAATCTACATCAGTGTTTCTCAAACCTTTTTTCCTCCGGGACCCACTTTTTAAAAATGACACATACAGTTGTCTTGACTCGATAAAACCAGTCATTTCAAAGAGATACATGCTTGAGAACTCACAGCTTTGTTTTATGAATGCTTTATAAATGAAACCTAATTCATTTAGGTCTAATATTTAGTGACACCTAGTGGTAAACCCTCACCTCAGCTCCCCCTATGGTGGCAACTACAAACGCACAGGACTTTTCAGTTAAGAGAATATTAACACTGGTCCAGACTCAAACACCGTAGGTGACGGTAATGCTCCTTAAAGCTGGATGTCACCCAGTTTAAAACTGAAAAAACAGAAGACGTCCATTCTGAGCCACTGCCAATTCTCCTAAATCGTACATACTGGACACTATTACACTATATGCATTCTTTTTGTTTCCTCTCGTCAGTAAGAGACTCTAAATATTTGAATACTGATACATGATACATATGTAGGCTATTTATTTTTGTTTATTTCCTCTCATGCTTCTTTTTGAAATTATTTGTCAACCAACAACTCTGGGAATGGATGATCGAGATGATGATTCGATGATGGTTTTCATGCCTCGGTGCTGCTTACAGTCTGTCTGTGCATCCTCCCATTCTGAGCACGATATCTGAGGAACGACATGAGGGAATTTCTTCAGATTTGGCACAAACGTTCACTGTGACTCAAGGATGAACTGATTAACGTTTGGTGTCAAAGGTCGTGGTCACCATGACCTCGAAAAACACATTTTTGTCCATAATTCAAGAATTCCTTCTCTCAATTATAGCAAAATTTCACTCAGATATGTAATATGATAAAATGGTGACACAATGACATTTTATATCCAGTGGATAAAAGGTCAGCTTCACTGTGACATAACGTACTGCAAAAACACTTTCAGATCGTATGGTTCACCTTTAGTCAGATTCTGAACCGCTGGCACTAATGGCGGGTGTCCGCCTTCAAGTGTTCGAAGCATCTATGTTTTCTCTTCTGGAGCTTCTTTGCAGCAACATTCATATGTGAAACACTGTGTCTGTCATGGCTACGAGTTCATGCAACTTGACTGGTTGGCGGAGGCAGACAACCGCCTGCTCCTACTTAAAATTTAGCAGAGTTCTGCGCTATTTAACCAAGACAACAGCCTTTCTCTGACTTTCAGTAAGTGCTTCAGTTGTCACTAGTGGATATTTTCAGAAAGCCAGGGAACAGTTTATAGAGTAGGGCTGCAACTAATGCCTATTTTCATTCTGGGTTTGTTTCCTGGATGAATGGTTTCCTCTATAAAAACACTGAAAAATCCCCTTGTAATCGCCTATAACCTAAAGCAATGTTTTCAGAGAGTTATCAACAGTCTGAAATGTACGCGCATGATGGCTGCCTCGTGTCGCTTGTCCTCATAAATGAATGCGACATGTCTGCAACACACAATACCCACATGAAGGGAATGAAGAAGAACAAATCAAGTACTGTGTATCTTCAGCAAATGGTCACATTTGAGAAGCAGACGTTTATCATATAAAAATATTTGCATATTATTATTTTCTCAACTGATTAATTGATCAGTTGTTGCAGCTCTATTACAGATAATTTGCATTTTATGTTGATAACACAAATGAGGCTTTCCATGTGTGTGTGCATTGGCTGCCTGGTTGTTTGTGGACGTGTTGTAATGATGCGTGTATTTGTATGTGTATTTCATATGTATTTATTCTGCTGCTGAGAGGCTCCACCGTGCTTTCAGTTCAACACCTCTTTAAATTCATAATGAGGCCTTGGATTGGTGTTGAATTTTTACATTCAAAAGGGTAATGAGTTCACGAAGAGAGGCAGTGCAAGATGATCTAGAAATGATGTAATTTTGTTGTATCGAATACCATATGCTAATGACCACATACTGCGTGAAGCTTGAAAGACAAAAAGGACGCTGCAAATTGACAAATTGAACTGTCGAGAAGAGAGAAAAAAAATCATCAGAATGCGTAAAGGTCTCTGATTCCGACACTGTCCTATGGAAAGAGTTTTAAGGCCCATTTTGTCTTAATAAAACCTTGGTGTAGTGGTGCAAAGATCAGCTGTGTAAGGCGGAATCAATTGACCGGTGGGTCAGAAGCAAACTACCTCTTGAACTCCATTTGAATTACTGCAGGAAAAATCTGAAACTTGCTGCAACTAATTTTTATGAAAATGCGTGTCCTGCAGGCTAAATGCTGTGACAGGCAGTCAATAACGCTTTCTCCCGTGACACCAGACAGATCTCGGCCGAGTTCACGTCACGTCAAGGTGAGCGGCAAGGCAAGGCTGCAGCAGAAAGTGAGCATGACGAGTCTTCATAGGCACAGGGGGAAAAAAAAGAAAAAGAAAGAAAACCCTTGAAAAATCCTGCCGTGCTCTGCTCATTTTTATGGGCCTGTCACTGGTCATTAAATTCCACATTACTGAAGTGTTCTGCTTGACATTAGGGAATGAGACGACGGCTGGAGCTTAAAAGATGAGGACATGTTTTAGAAATTTATTATGCAAAGTAAAAGTGAATAATGAGGTGTTGATTTTACTCGTGGACCTCCTGGTATACAGAGAGGGCAGCTCTTTTGTTAAAGTTAAGAGAGCGTTTATGAAAAGGCACAGAGAGGATGTGCCTTCATTTTGATGATAATAAACACATAGTCCGTGTTACAGTCGCACGTAAACAACCCGGCGTTAATAGTTACAGGCAGTCTGTTAAAAATATAGTTTGAAGAAGATCTCTGTAAAAGCTTTGGATAAATGCCACGGCAGCGCTCACGAGTCCATGAGTTGGTCCAGAGTCATAATTAACAAATGACAGACTTTACTTCTATTTAAGGAGGAAAAGGTATTCGTTTTCCCACAAAATTTAGAAAAACAATAGTTGGATTTCCACCCATTCCCAAAACAACATGTACACAAAGTCTTTGACACAAAATACCATTGATAGTGATACTGAAGTGTTGTATTTCGGCTGTGACAGCGTCATGGTTCAGGTCTGGTTGGATTTAGGCACAAAAACAACTTGATTAGAGTTTGTTAAAGATCATGTTTAGAGCAACAATGTCATAGTTCCAATAATCACCACGCAATTATAGTTAACTTAGGGTTATCTAAAATAAGAAACTTACATGAACAACGTTACAGTCCACAAAGACGGCCGCTACATCCGTCCTCATCCGTCCACATCCGTCCTCATCCGTCCACATCCGTCCTCATCCGTCCTCATCCGTCCACATCCGTCCTCATCCGTCCTCATCCAT
>JAPQRN010000018.1:917612-937077 GCA_037367275.1 Coranthus polyacanthus
CATCCGTCCTCATCCGTCCACATCCGTCCTCATCCGTCCTCATCCGTCCACATCCGTCCTCATCCGTCCTCATCCATCCACATCCGTCCTCATCCGTCCACATCCGTCCTCATCCATCCTCATCCGTCCACATCCGTCCACATCCGTCCACATCCACCGTCACATTCATACAACACGAGAGGTCGCCAAATGACCAGAAGACGTGCGTAAACACCGGCCATTTCAATCTCCTTCAAAAATCGACCAGTGTTGTCATTTTTCAGGTGAGGCTGTCTTTAATCTTTGAGGGTCACAATTCACTGTGATGTCTGTCCAGAGTTAGATGTTCTTTTCCCCTAAAATCTGACTTTTACAAGAACGATTTGTGACACAAATGTCACAACTGCAATGGATCCAGTCGTGATCTGTTGTACTTTGTGGAAACCTGAGGCCATCGCTGCTCAGACACTGAAAATGGACGTTTAGGAAAGAAGGAAACATCTGGCGTTAAACTTTTGAAATAAACAGAATTCGCATCTTCACAGATCCCCGAGGACATGTTTTAACCATTTTTAATGAGGTCAGTGAACTTTTGTGTAAAAACCACATCAGTATAAAATGATTATTCAGTGTTTTAGGATGTTTTATGGCATGGCTGGAGGCGAACTTTAAGAGTATTGATTTAATTAGTCGGCCTGTCTGTAAAGTTGATTGAGCGGTGAAGGCAAAAGGAACAGGTATTTAAACTGTTCAACTGTTCAAGATCTTTAGTTTTCTTGCTCTTTACAGCGGTGGATTTGTGTATTTACGCACAGCTCAGATCCGCTTGGCCAGAACTGAAGAAAAATGAAAAGAATAACTGGAAACTCCCAGACTAAAGAGTTAAAAAATAAGAGAAACAAATGAGAAAACAACATTACACTGGGCCAAGCGAGCCATACATACATCAGTAACGATCTCTGGTGAAGATGCTCAAAGGAAAAGTCCACCTTTCTGGTCAGAAGAGGAAACAAACCTACTGTTTAACATTATGACTGAGTAAAGCTGACCTTTTAGAGAGGGCGTCGGAAGGAATGAAAGACGGAGGCTGTCGCTGGTGGAAACTATTTTGAATCGGGGTATGTACGGCTGCGTGTAAACAGGGACATTAGTGGAATATTCATTTTCATTAGAAATGTAAACAGCTTATTAGGAATTTAGTCTTTTTCGGAAATCAGAGCAAAACCCAGAATATTTTGTGCATGTGATTGAAGTCGGTGATGGCGACTGATGATACAACTGAAAGTGCCAAGAGTTGTCAGTTCTTTGTGGAATTTGTGGAAAACGACGAGCTTTAATCCCATAACAGAAACACACACCGGCCTCACCTTGTGTTTTGTTTGATTTTGTTTTGGTTTTTCTTTTTAAAAGTTGCTTCTAAAGTTGCTACAAAAAACAATCCTGGACACATGGTTAATGACATTAGCGCTCTTGAATATTAAGTTGTGTTAAGTACAAAGCAGTTGTCGGCGACAGCACAGACCGATGATATGTGTGTCTGAAAATGTAATTAACCTCCAGTGGAATAAACAGAGTCTTTTTAAATGAGTGAAGAGCAGCTGACTGAACGTACACTGTTACAGCTCTCATCGTTAACACAATATTCATCTCACCTCTCACGCTGTGAAAGGAGATAACTGACCCCTCTTCTGTACCTGTTTAATCCAGTAGAGAGTGTGACGGCCGCTGTCCACACTTGTGATGATCAGTCATTATGCATCATTAGCCCAGCGCTGCGGGGGGGTCACCTCACCATGTCCAGACCTGACACTGCATCACTTTATAATAACCACTAATTAGACTGAACCTGACGGAGAGGAGCGCTACTGTTATTTCACTGAGCCTTACTACTGTCACATTAATACCCTCACAGCATTGTTCAACACCGGCTTTACTCGTTACAGTAGAGGAGATATTCACCTCTGGATACTCTGACTTTAGTTGTTATTCCATGTCACTAGTTATTCTTTTCTAGGTTTGTCTATAACTTTGAGAAACGCAACATTTCACAGAGATATTTATACTTAACATTTAGTGGTGAAGTCTAACTAGTTACTCATCAAATTTGAGGTACTTGAACTTTACTATTTAGTATTTAGTCTGCAGCTTTATGCTTCTGCTCTACAACATCTCAAATATTGTACTTTTTACTCCAGTTTACAGTTTTCTCTTCCTATCCAGTGAAAACCTCGTGTCTTCAAATGTGTTGATTTTGAATGTTTCAAATTCTCCAACTTCTTAATCTAAATAAAATAAAATAAACTCCTGGATAAAATGAACCTCTTGGATTCGCTGGAAAATGCATCGTCACAAAGTTGAGAACGGGCCTGTTTTTGTGAACTCTTGAAAAGTTGCCTTTTTACAGATACGTGATACGGGGGGGGGTTTACAGAGACCGTTGCATCACATGTCACACATGCTTTCAACTTTATTTAAGTGTGTTTATTGCGATTCTATAGAGTTTGTTGGCACTAAACCTGTCCGGTTAATCCACCTGCAGGAGTTTGTGTAATGCGTGTTGCTGTTAAGTCATGGTCTTGGACAGAAACCAGTTCAGATCAGTTTATGTATCGACAAGTTATGGACATGATCAAAAACTGCACATTTTGCTATATTAACTTCTTCTGTGTTCTCTTTTATCATCTTCACCGTATCTACCTTTATGTTTTATTAGTGAAGCCATTTGAAATGTTCGACCAAAATCTAAATAAACCATGTCGCTGCTAGTTCTCACCGAAGTCGTAGCAGAAGAAGAATGACACACAATGAGATGATGTTATTAGAAGAGCGCCAGTCAAAAAACCATGTGGGGATAATGATAAAACGTCATTTCTGTTAGTTTCATCAAAGTGTTTCTATACATGTGAACGGAGATGATTATCATGATTAGGTAAAATAATTGCAATATGGTGGTTATGTATGGTATGGTGTCACTTCTGGAAACGAGATAAACACATCTACCGACACTGGCTGCCAGAAGTTGCAGAGGAGCAGTATTTATCAGCTCTTTTCCACTGTAAGCTTGTTAGTGTTCCGCTCACACTTTATGCACCCGTTCAGCCAGTGCATCTGTCAGTTTACACTTGAACTGTACGGTTTTAAACACGCCGGCGGACATTAAACAGCATTAAGAAGCAGCCGCAGCCTTCAGGGGTTTGATTGTTGCCCTCAGTCACCCATTAACACCATGAATATTTAATCATGTTACTCTACCATTAATGTAGCCCAGTTTTCATACCTCATCCCACAGATTCGTACACATCCCACCAGCACTGTTGACATTCACCTCCACTTTATAGTTCAGCGTGGGGGGGAAATCCTTGGGAAGAGAAAAGCTAAATCATTTCTCCCGGTTGCTTCGGGGGCTTCATGAGCAACACTCATTAATTAAGGTGCAATGTATTAGTCATGACTTCCGCCAGCGCTTTTGCATATTAATGAGGAGTGTGTGTTGCAGCGAGCGAGCCTGAGGCCAGGTCCAGACTGCCACTTAAAGACACAGCTCATGGCTCGATAGAAACAGATCCTTCAGCTGTGCAGCCCTGTTGTAAATCTCCACCGCATTGTTAAAGGTTGCTTTTCAATGTTTTGTTTTTAATTATCCAAGATCGTGTTAAAATCTTATTGAAGATGCATTAACCGCGGCTTTTATTGAGGGTCCTCAGTTAGAGGAGCTCAGCAGTAGGACTTGAATCAATAAACACAGTCCAGGAATCCATTAATCCCCATTTATGAGCGACACAGTGATCTATGATAATTATTTCATGTTGCTATAATTATGTTCCCTTTAAAAATTAATCAAATCAAATCCGATTTGGCTTTTTCTCTTTTAGCACATTACCACTTAAGTAGCGTTGCGGAGGCCTCAGGTCAACTACAAAGCGTCCTCATTAGGATCATCCAGCATGAGGCTCATTAGAGGAACATGCAGCCTGTCATCGTGGGCGACATGTTAGACTGACTCAGATGTGAGGAGGTAATGGAGGACGCTGGCGCTGACCTGCTCATTTGTGAGACCTTAAATAACCAAGGTCATTTACTTTGATGTTTGTAGCATGAATCAGGGCTGGGCAATAAATCAAATTAACTTGTTTAATTGAGATAAAATTGCAAAACCAAGATTATTACTTCCTCTGGAGACTTTGTTGTTTATCTTCATTATGAATATTTTTCTCCAGTCATTGCTTTATTTATTAAAGGTAAAATATGGATTTTCCCCCCAAAAAAACGTATCGTATAGTCTCATACAGTAATAATCCTTGTCAAGACGCTGATCTCTGCCTGGATTTTCTCTTTTCATCTTCTTTTGCTGTTTAGTTGGACTATCGATCCTCAACATTTCAGTTTAAAAAGAAGCGAGTAAAAATGCGTGTGTTGGGCACAGTTTAGTTTAGTTAATTTCTCATTAGACTCTCCTGGTGCTACATGCAATCCATAAAAGAAACCTCATATGGAGACGGTTGACTTATGTATTTCCCATTGCTCTTCTGCGTAAAGCTTTAATGTTAGGGTTCAGAGTTCAAAAGCTTGATAGAAGGTGGATGAACAATAGCTACAGGCGATTTGATTTACACTCCGACACTCGGAGTCTCCCACCTGGTGGCAGAGGTTCACGTTCAGAGAAGAGAGGATGTTGAAGGTCTGCTATGATTGTTGTTGCTCATACAGGCTCACAGGGGCTCATGCTTTTTGTCAACACTTGTTACCTTCATGGCTGTTTGTAGCCTGTTTTCCAGTTGCCAAATCCCCCTGTAATACCATGTCTAATGATGAGAAAACATCAGCACGATGTGGCCGCTGATCGTACTGACGTTCTGCTGCTGATGAATGAAAAGCCTTTTTGATGATATGCATCATCAAGCACATTATCAGCTCATTTTCGTACTATGTCTTGGATCTCTGACCTCTTGAGTGGGTCTAAATCAACACTTAATATTCATATTTTTCCAGTGCATATCATGCATACACTTTGCATATTTCTGAATACATTTGTGTTTAAGCCAATCATCCAAAAGTTAAGTAACTGATTGAAAGAGAAGCAGAGGCTGAGGATTCACTGGAGTACAAATGAATTCAAGCTACAGAGTGTTTCTGACTCTGAACGTAAACTTGTAGGTGTTCAAGTGTTCTTTGAACTTGAACCGAGGTCTGAGTGAAGTGACGGTTAGAGTACTAAGTAAGTGCAAAGGTGCGCTGTGTGTTTGACTGACTGCTGTATGTGCATATATCTGACTCCGTTATAAAAACATGTATTACAGCGAGAGGGTGGAAAGTCAAGTGCTAACAGTAACACAGTGAGGTGGTGTAAATGCTCACTGGTTGGTGTCTTTTTGGATGTTAGTCACAAACTGTGTGCAAAACTAAACCCACTTCTTATTCCCTCTGGCTTCTGGCTTCACCAAACATCTAAAATTCAAGCAGGGAGAATATAAAACGCTGACCCTGAGCTCAGATCTACATACAGCTCACTGCTGTATCGCACTGCTTTCGGTGAGTCAGCTTTTCAAAAGTTAAGAAAAAGGCTACGTTTCCATACTGCTGACCATGCACAGTTATTGTTATATATTAAAAATGTGTATTGCATTTTAATATAGACAAAAGGGTCAGTTCATGAAGCAGTCTCTGAGGGTTTTGCCATCTTTGTTATCTTTAACAGCCTTTTCTTCTTCGTCTGTGGTGGATCTAAACCTGACTGTGAACGGTACACTGAAATATTTGATTCCTTCGGGATGGGTTCATGTAAACGTTTGGAAATGAGCGCCCTAAACGCTTCTGAGCTCACGTTGTTTACTTAATTCAGTAAATCTAAGTACCGGGGTGTGACATGATACAAATCATAGAGAGATGCAGTTTACAAAGTGTGCACTGGATACAATTTGGGATGAATTCTGGACCGTTTGTCATTGGAAAAATCTGATTTATTCGTATATAATTATTAGTGATTTTACCTTTATTATTGAGAAATGTGACTATTGATTTGTTACCAGGGATTTCATCTGTCATCTCCACTGCTGTCACTGGACCGTTCTGTCTTACACAAGTATAAACCATGCTTTAGGCTATTCCAGAGGCGTGTGTTATAAAGGTGGAACTGGAGACAGAACAGGAAATGAGGACTAGTTTAAGGCGACTTCCAGGTCTGGTTTAGTTTTATCTTCTTTTTTTTTTCATTTGTGAAAAGGGTTACTTAACATGAAGTTACTTATTGAGTTGCAGTCCTAGAGAAACAAATGTGTGAATTAAAAAGGGCACTTTTTAAAGTTAATTTACTTGAAAAAGAGCCAAAGAAATGAAATCGGTCAGAACGTTCCTTTGTACTGCCTCGTGCTGAATCACACTGCGTTGAACCAGTTTGTGTTGAATCATACTGCATCACAATAGGGGTGATTGTAGCGCATCGCATTCGTAGCTGCCTCATATCTATAATGTACGAGACTGTTGGCGGTGCATCGAGGCGGGTGTCACATCGGCCTCTGTGGCGGAGATGCACATCCCTACTACGATGGATGCTGATGCACATGAGCGGGTGTTGCAGTGTGTGAAAGGAAGTTGTTCACAAGCTCAGAGTATAAAGTAAATAATATTAAGTAAATAGTACTAAAATCAGTCAGATGTTTCTGTACAGTATGACGGCTAAAGGAGACCAGTCCATTCAGTGAAAACAGAAGAAAGAGACAGCAGCTCTCTCCTCTCGTTCCAAATCAAAAGACTAAATATAAATATAATGTAGGACCTGATGAGCAGAGTCACGTATCTGATCAGCAGTCGGTAATCACAGCAGTCAATCACGTATTTAAACCTGCATGAAAAGGCCAGTGTTTGGCTGCATCACGGAGTAGATTTTCTTCAGCCTGTTTCCTCTCAGACCACTTGAATTACAATATGTGAACGGTAATTATGGAATTTTTGCCCAAATGATGCCAAAAACTATCAATCTCCTCTGCTTTAAATCACAGATTAATAAAGTGCAGAGTAACTACACTGTACAGCTCTATGTGAAGTATAAATTAAAGTAATGCATAGCGATTTGCGCTGGGTTTCCAACTGTTTCTGTTTGTGAGAGCTCTGTTTCCAGGACTGTAGAGTTACGGTGAAGGCCACAGGTAACAGAGTTTAGTGGTATTTATCTTCTTCCCTGTCCCACAGACTGCAGACAGTAAGTCACTCTGTTCTCATTTACTCACAGCATATAAACAAGCAGGCACTTCTAAGCCATGATAAAAATCTGTATTTTATAACCATAAAACAGCAGATGGTAACGACCCCCCCACACAAAATATTAGAATAATAGTTATCTACTTCCTAGCAATTACGGAGTTAGTATTTCAGCTTGAAAGGCCCGTCCCTGCTGTGAAGTTAAATGTTTTGTATTTATGTTGATTTCTTATAGATGCATAAATGTTAATTAATCGGCGTTAATGACCTGTCAGCAAGTTGGTTTATATTATCAGTTTTGTTAACGCCTCTACCTCCCGATGTCTTTAATTTAAAATCAGGAGCTAGACCTCCAGCTGGAGTCCTTTTCCAGGAGAGAATAATTTTTCGCATGCCAAGCGGAGCTGCTGTTTGGAGACCAGGATGTCGACAGCAGAAAAGCTCAGCTGTGGCCTCAGAATCCAGCCAGGCGGCTTGTTGATTGTCCCCACATCAGCCGAGTTTCAGTGGCTCCACTTCAAAAGGAAAATTAACATTTTCCCCAAAAACCTTTCACACAACAAACACACATCTATTCTGACTTTGGAGGCTCACTCTTTCCTCTCCTGTTCTCTCTCTGTCTTTCTCAGAGCATGACGAGTGCGCCAGCGGCCAGAATTCATGTGATGAGAACGCCATCTGCACCAACACCATCAGAGGACACCTGTGTACTTGCAAACCGGGCTATGTGGGAAACGGAACCATGTGCAGAGGTAAGTACTCGCCCCGAAGCACACAAACCTGAATCGCCAGACCACAAGCTGTGCTTCTGGCCGTTCTGTCCTCCCAAACGCTCTGCAGCACCGTGGCTGTCAGCGAACCAGGCAGCAGCTGCCGCAGAGATGATGGAAATTGATTGCGGACCGGTCTGAGCCCGTTTTTCCACACGCGTGCCTCCACTCGGCGGCCGCTCACCCTGTTCCCTGTTGACCTGTCACCCCGCTCGGGCAGCCCGCCTCGCCGGCCGTCCACTGTGGTGTTGATGGAAGGGAGCAAAGAGTGTGGAAATAGGAATTTATTGTGCAGCTCGTTCTGTGTATGTGAGCTCCGAGCACTCGAGCCTAATAGCTAAACCACTTGAGATCTGTGTGCTATCATTTTCGGAAATAAAAGGGGTCATGCAGGGAGAGTAAACAATTCAATTTCAAATGGAAAAAAAGAATCGAGAGCTCAGTGAAAGGAGCAGAAATGATTAAATCCGAAACCAAATACTAAACATTGATTAAAAAAATGTGGCTTGATTTTGTCTAATTTGGTGTAAAAAGGCATTTTGAATAATATTTTTTCATGTGTAGTTAAAGGATGAAGTTGGACACATTCTACAAACGTGAGTCGGTTTTGTCATGTTGTGATATTATCCCGTTCTGTCTCTGTCTCTCAGCCCGAATTCACTGCTTCCAACTGAAGATGCAATTCTTGAAATTGGTTTTAAGGATAAATAAGAAACAGTAGTAGAGCGAGGTTTCAGGTACTCTTTAGAGAACTCTTTATAGTCTGTCAGTTCTTTCAGTGTTTGTAGTTTTGTCTTTTTTTGTCCTCCAGAGACTCAGTGAAACATTTTGACATTTTACACAGAAAACCGTTCGTCCAGAAAATAATTAGCAGATTAACTGATACTGAAAATAGTCATTAGAAACAGCCCTAATCTGTAAACAGTGGCTTTCCAAACATATCCTCTCGTGGCATGTGAAGGAGAAATTGTCTTGGTTAAATAATGCAGAGCTCTGCCTACATTTGTAAATGTAATATAAATGTAATGTAAATATGTATCTTGCTGCATTAGTCAGAGTCAGTAAAATATCTGTAAGTTTTGGACTATTGGTCTCTGAAGATGTCACTATGGGCTGTAGATTACCAGAGGCGTTTTCACGGTTTTAACCTTCTATATGGGAAACCGTTCATCCAGAAAATAATCTGCACATTAATCCAGAATGAAAATAACTGTTAGCTGCAGCTCTACTCCTGTGATTATTTCTGGCAGCAGGATGCAGCACTGACTAGAGGGTATTTTACGGTATGTTATATTTTTATTTTATTTTCTATCCTGTATTGATTTTTTTTGTTTGTTTTGTTTACACATCTCCACAAACACACGGTGGAACCTAAACACTGCATTCTGTGCTTTAATTGAAAAGTGGACGGCAGAGAGTTGATACAAGACAAAAGGAGGAAAACAACATGTTTAGGTTTTTTTGTACTGTAATACATGTTTGCAAAATCTTAAGGGTATTTTGGCCACTATCTCCTCTTCACTACAAGCCATGTGTCCATAGCAACAAAGGTGGGCTTCTTGCATCTTCTTCATGATTGCACCACTCTAATAATCTTATATATGTCTGAGTTCATGACATGATTCAGGATTGTTGGAGGGAGTTGAGCATTCTTCCATCACACAGGACTCCAGTTACTTGCTGCCACTTGAGCCATGGTGCATAGTTTATAATATCTAAACAACAACAACAACAACGGCAGTTTGAAACTCAAACCAGTGCTGAATTATGTTGAAGTGTAACACCACTGAGTTCCTCTTTATTTCAACCCTGTAGTAAGTGTCCTGGTCCATCTTTAAATTACTGCTCCGTTAATACGTTTTTAGGGTGAACAGAAGGCGTTGATGTCTGCCCTGTCGGACTGTGACGTGTGTGATTGACAGCTCGCTCGCCTGCCGAGTCAGACTTTCAGAGCTTCTATTTATTGAATAAGACAGATTTTTCTTCCTGACAGATGCTCGACTGTAGTGGTTGTTAATGTCTTACACTCCAAAAGTTCAAAAGTCCAAATGTTTGATTATTTGAATAATCGGTTTGCAGGTCGACATCCAGTTTTCAATTTTAATATTCAAACATTCACTTCTTCAGTTATTCAGCATCATTGCAATAAGGTAATCATGTAGAAATCATCATTTAAGTTAAACAAAGTGAGACATCCTGTCACACATCACGTATCTTCGTGAAGATGGCTGCGTTGTTCTGCCCATTATGCCACACTATGTTCTATGGTCTGTTTTATCATATTTAGTGCTGAATGCACCATGAATAGTGTGTCAAACTCTGACGCAGCAGCAGGAAGAGAAGCAGCTCCAAACACAGAACAGACTCTCAGCAGTTGTTTTAATTACATGTGGTACAAGCAGCTGCTGGAACGCACGACTTCCACGTCATGCATGTTCACTCACTGTTGTCCGTTGGTGTTTATCAAACATTCAAAGATAATAAATAGTTGTTTTTCAGTGTCCCTTTATCCAGGCATGAAGTCTCAGAGATGGAAGACATAGACAAACAAGAGATGTGCTGCCCAGCTGTTAGCATTCTGACAGACACTGCAGGCTAAATGATCAACCTAACATTACTGTTATCTGCTACCATCAAACCTGGAGAGGAGAGAACACAGTTTACCTGATTACAGCTCCTGCAGTTCACTCTCATGCTGTTTTTTCTTTTTCTCTTTTCATGACCAGAAGGCTAGTTCCACAGTCGGGCATGTGTTTCTTCTCTGAAACTAGACCTGCTCTACACAAGTGAACATCCTGCTGCAGCCACAGAGGATAATAACTGTACAAACACTATGTTATTCTCTCACAGCTCATCACAATCAATACAATTGGTTGGCCTATAAATGCTCCATAAACTTGCTTTCTCCAGACAGGCTGATACAGAAACACATCCTCATAAATACTGTGAATACATGCTGCTGCATACGCAGGCATTTGCACTCAATGGTTCTCCTTTTACTCCAGATGTGATTTATTCCCGCTCTGCAGAAACTAAATGATTTCCGATTCAGGGAAGCGTGCATTTCGCAGCTCCTTTATTGAATTAAACAATAAAATGAAAATAGAAAAAACAAAAGCTTTAAATTACTCTGATGTTTGTTTATGAGTTACATGAAAAGCAAATTGTGAACCTCAGTGGCATTTATTTGTCTGTTGTAGCTCTGTGACCTCGTGCTACAGTGTTAAGGTGAGTGAGCATGTGTTTGTAGCATTTGCACGACCTCTGACCTCCTCAGCTCTGTACGTACACACGCGACCTCCAGCTTTAAGCCATATATTTCCGTGTTTACTCAGGCATGTACAGCCTGAACTATATTTCACTGTGTATTTTCCCTGAGTGCTGCCTCAGCGGGACAGTCACTGCAGGTTCAGGGTGGATGAGGCAGAGGAGTCAATAAGAGTCCATGTTGGGTTCTTATGAAGTCTGAGGAGACTCGTTAGAGGGCTGGAAGCCTTTATAATGCAGAGGAGTGTCTCTAAACATCACCAGGGTCCATCATAGCAGCAGAGACATAAATATCATCCAGAGAGAGCGCTCAATTCACTGTTACACTGGAGCCAAAGAGGTTGAAGAAAACACACTGTATGAGGCCAGGTGAAATTTAAAAACCCCTCTCATACAGTGTTCGTAGCAGGACGTCTTTTGGGATACTTAATCTGTTATATGAAGTAGACCTTAGAAGAATTATAATACATGATACCACTGTTTCCACGTGGACAAAACAGCCAAATCTTTTCAAATCTCTTATCAGATATTTTATTTACATGGCAAAGACAAGTGTAGGGTTGCAATCTCAAACAAATAATCACAGTAAAATGTATGTCGATAGCGATGATAAGCGTTGGACATTTGAACTCAATGTGGATAGATCTAATCACCTGGAAACAGAAATGAACGTGATGCCCTCGGGAGCCACATGTGGGTAGATTTTCCATTTGGTGAATACATTTTGGAAGGTTGGTAGGAGAACGTTTGTACCACAGTAGTCATGTAGTAAAAAAAACACACTCTGCTGAGAGTCTGTGTTTTGTTTTGGTTTCTCGTTCTTCCTTCACTTCCAGCTTCTGTCGGAGTTTGACACAGGAACTGGGGATTCACGGCGCATTCAGTGCACTTCGGAAACCCCCATACTTTTGAACGGCAAAATGCACCCGATGCAATGCAGCGTTCAAGTACACCTCGGAAATTCAGAAATCTACACACATAAGACCACAAATGTTTTTTAAAACATTAAAGTTTGTATTTTAACACTGCATCTGTCATTACACTGAGAGGATGAAAATGTTTCCCTGTGTTAATATTCTAGTTCAGCCAAAGAATGATATAGGATGTTTTATATTACACGTTTTGTTCACACATTTGTTTAAAAGAGCAAATGCTGTTCAGTGTATCTTTCACCCTGTCCTACTTGAAGGCTCCAGTGGTGGCAGGATGCAGTCATTGAACGTCTTACTCCAGTCATTAATGTAGACATGAGTCACGCTTATGACCATGTAGCGTACATCGTCCAGTTGTCTTTTTAGTAGAGATAATTGAGATAGTCACGTCATGTTTCATCGCAACTTCTCTCATTAAATCATCTAATGTATCTGCGCTGATGCTCATCACCGTGACAACTAATGATGCTGTAATTAGGACAGGACAGAGGAAAGCATGTCCGTCATACCGATCATCAGCGAGGGGAAGCTGTTTAATGCTGCTGCAGGTGTGTGAGATCTGCGAGTGAGAAAAAATCAGATAAAGGAAATCGAGGCAGTGAAAAGAGGCAGGAATATAGATAACGTGGGGGATCCGACCGCCCTCCCACCTGCTCGGCCTCCATGTTTCCAGCCCCCGCCCCCTCTTGTAAGGTAGGCATTAGGATGGGCGGCAGGTGGGATGCAGGTCTAGGGAGAGATCAATGCAATTTGCAAAGTGCCTGCCACACAGTTTCTGCCTCTGGATTGTCTCCAGGCTCGCACAGACACAGTAGACACAACCCAACATTTTTCACTCTGGGAGTCAGGACCAGTGTGCAAATGATGGAAGAGAACAGCAGCGAGGCGGACGTTTCGAATATAAATGATGGCAAATATATACAAGAACTGACTAAATGTGGTGGTGGGAACACTGTACTTATGTTAGAATATGAACTAGCAAATGTATGATCAGCACACAGACACAAGACCTCACAGCAATGTTGATCATACATCCAATTGCAAGACAAGAAATTCTCCACTTTTTAATAATGTCATTAAAACTTCCTACGTCTTACCTATCCTATTCTGGCCAATTAGTATTATGTGAGCAGGGACTTGGAGGAATTGGCCTCTATTTTCCCCTCCCCCTGAGATCTCATTACTGTGTGATGGCGACAGTGTTGGCCAATCGACCTGTGCCTCCCATCTTATTCCCCTCATACATCACCGCAGCCCTCTCAGGAATAGGGGAATTAGTGTGAGAGTGACTGCAGCTCCTGTCTGTCCCCACTAATGTTAATAAGGCACAAAAAAAAAAAGTGTTTAGCCAGCCTTGAGCAATAAGTCCATCGCAGCCAGAGCAGAATCAGCTATCAGAGCCAAAACTGTGTGATTAACTTGACGAGTTAAAAGCCGAGCAGGTGATGAATGCCCTTCGGTGACAATGGCTTATTTGCTGTGAAAGCAAACATTTTCAAATTCACGCAGCTGCACTTGAATCTGTTCGCAGCGAGACAGCGTTTATTTGCAGAGCTATAATTTGACCTTCATATTTGTTTTTCATGGGAAGATGACGAGGACGGCTCCACGCACAGCTTTGCATTTTTAAGAGTCTTAAACCGCTAAATCACTCCGTCTCTGACCCTCATCCTCCGTTCAGTCTCTTCAAGTGATGTTTTAAGTATTACACAGGGATGCAAACTCCTCGCCTTTCTGCGAAACGTGCCTGTTTCACGATCAAAATAGGTCACCTGTAAGATTAGTGCAGATGTGAGGAGAACCTGTAAGAAGAGACAAAGGCAGTAGAGGCAGACAGACAGCAGAGCGATGAGATGCAGGTCTGAGGTGAGACGTACTACTGAAGCAACGCTTGCATGATAATACTGGTGAGTTTGTGATGGTCTGATGATCTGATGTGAGTCAAGCTTGCAAGCTGTTGTCCTGAGGTCTCCGTTTTTGGTTAGCTGCTTCACTAAAACTGACATCCTAATGGCTGGTATCATGAAGCTGATTCATCACCTGTCTCTGTTAACGCTGGGTTTAACTGCTATGAGCCCAAGAGGCGCATTACACGCTGTGTTACAAGTCACAGAATCAGCAAAGACTGAAGTACTGAGATGAGACAAAATGTTCATGTCCGAGTGTCCACATTTAAGCGACAAAAGAGTCATGTAATTACAAAAAAATATAAAAAAAGAACTGGAAATAATGTCCAAATGTTAAACGTTTCGCTAGGGCTCAGAATGTGTGGATATACAACCATAAGAGCGAGTAGTTTTTGCTTTTTTCTAACATGATGAATAAACCATTCAGATCCTTTCTATATCTGTCTGTTGCCACATTATTCTCAGCAATTTAATACCACATTTTGATGTATGTAGCATTTGCAGATTAAAATATCTGGCCTATGTATATATGTACACACATTCACCGGCCACTTTACTGAGTACACCTGGTAAGAGCAGGTGTACTCAGTAAAGTGGCCGGTAAGCGTACATTTAAAACCGTCTTTTCCGTCTCTGTTGCGTCTTTGTCACCTTTTCATCCCTGATCGTATGTTATTTTCAGTTGACGTTGTGACTTGGCGCTCCCGTTTCCTTGACCTATCTTAATAGCTACTACTTGTTGTAAGCTAAGCCATAATTTAATGACGTGTGGATCAGTACTCGACTAGATCAGTGATTCCCAGCTGGGGGTACATGTGCAGGTGCTAGAGGGTTCTTGTAAAGGTGGTTTGAATCACCAGCTGCTGCCGCTACAAACTGAAGTCATGTTGACCTTAAACATACTTCAATAAGATGACGTTCGAGTCTAGCAGCTCGACTACGAACAACTAGTCAGTAGATATGCTCAAATAGTTAGCTAAATGTAACGTATGGATGATTTATATAGCTTCTTATGCTAAAAAGGGTGAAATGAATGAATGGATGGTTGAAATAGTAAATCACATCATATCATCATATCATAAATAATAAAATTGTTAGCTAAAGATATGAATAAACAGCCAAAGTATATGATAAAACTGCTAAATGTGAAAAGAGATAAAGTTGTGGTTCAAACTTAAAACAGTGTGATAAATACCACAGCAAAGCAAACAATATATAATATACACTGTTACATAATAGTGTTAAAAAAACCTTCAGTTTAGTCCTATGACAGAAAAGGTTGGAAACCACTGGTCTACATGGCTCAACATATGCCTGATAGAGGTTGAAACCAGGTTCAGTCTCACCCAAAACTGAACATTTCTTTGACTTAGCAGCATTTCAACATGAGTATGAAAACCATAATTGCCATATGCCTTTGAAATGCTTTTCAGTGAATGTCAGGACTAAGAGGCTGAGGTAAAAGCAGTACTGGAGCAGGAGTTTCCTTTCACTGAAAACACAACATGTCTGCTTGCATTACGTTCTGGTCTGTGGGTGTACAAATTGGTTTCTCTGCCTCTCCTGCAATAGATTTCCTGCTGTTTGGTTGTTTGTGCAAAATGGTGACTCTGGACAGAAGCCCTTTCTTCCTCTGAGGGGGTGGAAAAGTGAAAACACTGGGCTTTTAATTCAAAAAGAAAAGATCAATTGAAGGTATTAAACTGTATTTGCCAAGGTAAGGAACGGAAAGGCTTTGGTAATTTGTCCTGATCGTGACAGAGCATCTCCTGTACGTGTAGGTCCAGAGGTAGGCGATGGATGCAGGACCAAACACACCGCAGGTGGAAAATACTTTCTCAGTAGAATTTAAGGCTAAAGGTCTGTGGAAGTTTTTATTGAAGTTAATTCGCTGTAACCCACACAAATACAATCCACAGGTGTGTACAATGATCCGCATGATTTCACTGCATGGATATGAATTGTAAAATCAGATCCATAAAAAATATATTGTGATTCGGGTATAGAGATGAGCCGAAATATTTATAGACTTGTGAGTCCATTTGCTGACATGAAACCGGATTTACACGCCTAACTTTGTGACTTACCTCCAGTTTGCTGATTTTTATCCATTTTGTAGAAAAAATCCCACAAATGTAAGGATCTGAATTGTTAAATATGGATTTCTAAGCACCTTCTCCAAGGACGATATTATCTGTCCGTGTCTTTTTGTTTGTCTGCGTATCGGCAGGAATACGCAAAAAGTACTGCATCGATTTTCATGAAACTCTTGTGTTTGTGTTGAAATAACGATATGAACTGTTGTAAGGTGTGATTTCGGACTTATGTATCCTGACACAGGAGCACAAATACATTTTACTTTTGCAATTTTAAAAGGGAACAGAAAATGAAAAGGAGGTGAAACTCTGTCTTTTCACGTACAGATAAAAATTCAGCCACAGTCTTCGAACAGATTTAATGTACTTCTAACAGCTTGAATGTCACCGTCCACAGTGACAGGACCCATGATGCACTGCAAATATCAAGCATGTTTGATCAGTGGCGGCTTGCTACAGACTTTGTTGGGTCATTTAGGAAACAGAGTAGAGATAAGGCTTTGCTTCATGTGTATTCTGACTGTTTGACATGTGGCTCGACTCCTCAGACTTTAATACGCGAGCATCCGAGACTAGGCTTCGAACAAATGGCCGTCCGGCAGTGCCTGTACTTGCTGTAACTGGTAGCGGTGGATGCAGTGAATTATACCAATAGGCTTTAAGGCACACTCTCTCAGGCGACAAAAGTAGGTACATGAAGACAAATAACACTCCTCATCGTTGTCAATTTTCTGTTTCAGATCGTTACAGAAATCGTCCGATAAGCTTCCTTGGTTCAGATGTCAGAGCGTTTCTAAAGGGAGGAGGTTGTAGATAGTTGGATAGGTTGTACTATCATAAGAGAGGGACAGCGTTTGACCAGAATGTTGTAGTGCTGCTGAGGCCGGTCAGTATGTACGCTACATGCTGAAGCTCACCGTCAAACAGCCCTTCCTGACAGGCAGCTCAAGTCCTGAAGCTCTCTTTTAAAGCCACCAGATTCCTTTGACAAAAGCAATAATTTGACCAACAACTCCGGTGTTAACTCGTTGTTGTTGTTTGAGGGAATCTGGTAGCTTTGAAGAGCGTTTGTTTAGCTCGGCTTTTAAAGCAACGCTTGAGCGTCATTTGGAATGTTTTGAGACGCCGCAACCTGGCGAAGGTACATGTCTCTATGAGTGTGTTTTTGTTCCGCTTCATCAAGATGTAGAAGCAGCAACTGAACCGATCTCAGCCACGTAGTGAAGCATCTCATCACAGCAGAGTAGAGCTCCGCTGATCCAGTCATAGACACAAAAGAGATCATATCCAACACTATGTGGTGAATACACTAAAGAAATATATACAGTACGTATATGTTAGAAATGAATTCCTTGACCCTTAAAACGTCCTCCCAGGATTTGGATTCATGTTTTTTATCATCAGTTGTTTTGAAGTTACTTGTGTCTTATATGGAGAAGGAGAGACTCTCTGAATATAGCAGATCTCTAAATGAAATGAATATATCGGTATCAGTTCTGGATCGTCTTCCGGATCAACAAGAAGTGGATCATGTCCATTGTTACGCAGCGTGTGTGTGATTCTTGTCCCAGTGGTGAAGAATCCTTGAATGTGGATCTGGGTAACATAGTCCTAGCTGTTTTAAGTTTTGACTGCAGAAATACCCGTGTGGTTTAAGGAAAGGCTTTGAAAACTTCTTCCACCGCTGTTCTTAACATTCTCTAAGTTGCCGGAAATATAATGGTTTAGGCCACATTACACAGCTATCCAGAGGAATATTGAGACCAAACAGTGAAGCAGTACATTGATATTTGTGGCTCCTGTGTGGCATATTAAGCAGGAAATGACTCAAGTTAAGGTTGTGGTATCGATTCAGCGCTCATTTTTCTCCACCTATCCCCTCCCGTCCACACATGCTCACCTGTACGGGTTTGATTTGTTGGACACCAGAGAAGTACTACCAAGGTGAACCTATTAGATTTCCCCTGATAGCTCCTGTAACGGATGTCTAATGCGCTCTGGTGAGCTCTCAGTGGGGTGATTCCTTTCTCTCAGGGGAGCCGAGCGATGCCAGACCCGTTCGCCACAATCAGTCAGTCTACCTCGGCCGGCCCACTTTGGCTGTCCCCCGTTCTGAGTGGTGATTACAGCTCACATTTCAGCTCACAGCTCATTTCTATTGCAGGAGAGTAATTATGGCTAATATTGTTGTTACAGCGATGCCGTGCCCCTTCGGTGACTGTTAACGACACAATAGACGTGCCTGCTGCTGATATTATGCAAACAGACAATAGATGGATAAGTGCTGCTATTGTGGAGCCTATGAAACACTAGTGAAACACTATTTAAAATCACAATTTGAGACGTTCAGTGTAAAATGGCTGCATTTACCTGCTCTGCTCGAGAGGCTTTTTTTCCATGTCAGAATTTTCAACCCTTCTTCAGAATAAAACGTTGTCATTGTACATTTCTGCAAATCGTGGATATGTTTTTAACGTCAGTGACACATTCATGACTTTTCTAATGGTTGCAATTGGTCAGGCTTAGTCAGTCAGGTTTTGTGTTTAAACTTCTTGATGGTGTTTATTATGCGCTAACTTTTCCAAATTTTTGATATGTTAATAATGATTTAGATGTACTAATATTTAAACCAGTTCAAACCTTCGATCTTTTCCTGACCCTACGGGAGCATCTCCAGTCTGCGGTGCTGGACGATGGACAAAAGGTTGTCACAGTAAAAAGAATAATTAAATAATTATCAAAATGAATGTCAACTCATTATTTGTTTGAAATTTAAATGCTGATTTTTGGTCCTGGGTGAAAGTTGAAGATATTTGTGGTTTTAAAGTATTCACCCACTTTTTTTTCGTGTGTTGTGACTTGAGTTTGTGTCTATTTCCTCAAATAGTGTCCAGGTCTTTATTCACCTCAGCTGCACCAGGCCTTTATTTGAAGGAGGCTTGTATTAGAGTCAGGTCTTTATTCATAATTTCTTCTGTTTAATGAGTAGAAATGCTCATAATTAGCGTGAAAACCTGGTTTGCTCCCGATGTTAAAAGTACTGTATTGTACAGTATTGTAGAAGTGAACATTGTGCTTAATTGGCAGCACATTACATGTCAGAAGTTTATCCATGTTATTTTTTTTATTTGAGGAAATGCGTTATGTGTGGTAATGAGAAAGAAGCAGTCCAGCACACGGTGTTATTCTTGTTGGTGCTGTTGATTTTTCTCACTGATTAGTTTCCAAACTCACAGCGTTTTGCGTGTACTGTGTGCGTTTTGTATTCTGTTTTGATGGCGTCATAAACGGCGCCCCCCCCCCGCCCCACCACGGCCGGG
>JAPQRN010000018.1:963487-975734 GCA_037367275.1 Coranthus polyacanthus
AAGTTAGATATACTTTCTTCTAATGAGATTACATTTCTAATGAAAAACAGGCTTGGCAAGAAAAATAAGAGAGAAAGAAGAAAGAAGTTTTTTTACTTAATTCCTTGTCGTTCAGTCTGCGCCTTCGCTCTCCATCTCCACGGTAATAAACCAGTCAGTGTTCCAGCGAGGCCTCTGCTGTGTGGAGTCTACAGGAGCTCCAGAGGAGGTCAGCAGCATCTAAATATAAAACCTATGGGAACAGCGTCTGCCCTCTCGCTGATCTTTTCATCTTCTCCCACGTTGATGCGTTCCTCAGGGTCGTTTCTCTTTCTCCTGTGGATTCCCAGAGCCGCCACAGATCCCCCGGTGTTTTTCTGAAAGAACGCTGAACTCCGGGTTCGCTCGGTGAAGTACGCTGCACTTCTCCACTTCATACTGTACTGCAGCGTGTGTGGCTGTTTTGTAAGTTGAACCTGATCTTCACAAAAACATCAGGTCATGGTCAACACACCGACTACGGGAACACCTAGTTCATATATTAATAGGCCACTTGGACTGTAAGGCTGCGTGTTGTAGGGTCTGTACTGTTCTGGATTGAAACTGCTTCTCAGAATTCAGCACCGTATGAGGACATTTACTCAGAAAAACACGCATCACCATCTTTCTGGCAGCAGCACAGCAGTCGGAAGCCAATGCTGTGGATGTCTTTTCACCAGCACTTTGTTAGTATGTTTCCATTTGTATTTAAGACCTGCTTTAGATTTAAATGTGATTAAATGAGGCCTTTTGTCATTGTTTGGAAACTCAGCGATAGAGAACAGAAATGAAAACAAGATGGTAGGGCTAATATCCATATACTCCACACTGTCTTGTGTCAGATATAAGAAATGACCGTCTTTGTTCAATCGAATGCTTCAAACACTCTGCTCTCTTCTTCTCTCTCACTCAGTCAACATTTAAATCCTGAAAGAACATGGCTTTGAGGAGCTGGTTCATTTAAAAAAAAAAAAAGAAGTATTCTATGACGACGGGGGCTGTCCATAAAAGACTTAAAAGTCACACTCATAAATACATAAGAATGTGCTGTAACTGATAATTCAATGATAAACTACATTTAGAATGATAATAAATGTCTAAAATATAATTACCCAACTTACTTAGCAAAATAAATTAGTATGGTAAACTTCATCAATATAACTTTATTAAGATATGCAATACGATGTGTGTTTGGTGCTACAAATAAGATGCTTTAACATCATATTTTACTCCTTTCTTTTCTTCATATCACCCAGCCCTGATGAGCGTCTTCTAACAGACTGTTGCCATGATAACAGAGGTCTTAAGCTATTTCCACACTAATAAGTTTTTGAGTTTACACCTGGCGTCCACACTACTCCTGTGTTTGAGAATCCCTAAAACTGGGACTTTTGGAAACGCTGCTGACGCTCTCGTAGTCTTTAGGTGACTGGGTACCCCTGTCACATGACCCATCCCTCTTAATTCAACACAAAACCCACTCGCAGTGTTTCTGTCCTTGTCGTGCAGTTAAAGTCTGTATTTTATCGTACTACCACTAACTACATTCACGTCAGGCTGTTATTCGAGCAGTTTATCGGTCTCCCTGGTCGCCCACGTTTAAAATGGCCGGACTGAAACGTTGCAGACGCAAATGTCTGGACAGAGATTGTTTTCATTTTCAAAACCTGTATTTTTTTCACTTTTACTGCAGTAAAGGCACTGAATCAGTACTTGTATTTAACACAACTGTCTGTACTGGAGTAAAGAATGTGTGGACTTTTTCCACCTCTGCCATTAAAGCACGTTAATGAAAATGAGAAAATGAGTACAGGGATCAGTTGTTGCATGCTTTAATTAGCACTTGTTTGTTGTTACTATATAAAGACTTGACGTGTGATGTAACGGTGTATTTACTGGTCACAGACTATCAGCTTAACAGTAAACACAAACCCTGGCTGCCGTTTCGTTGTGGATGAGACATGTCGGCACATTAGCGTAAATGGTCCGCCTGATATTTTCCATGTTGTTGCTTCAGTAGGTTAGCAGGGCTGAGATAAGTGTAATTACGTTAGGCTCAGCGGGTCGGAGGATTCTCCCGAGAGTCGAGGGTTATTTTAACTGTGTGGATTAATTCCCATTTTCTGGCTGAGAAAGAGCTCTTCACAGTTCAGGCTGTCATAAAGTCCTCACGTATCCCCGGTGGGAAAATCCACAGGCGGGGCAGAAAAACCAAGCCCTGCAGAAAGCACTAAGTGTTCTCGTTTGCAATGAAATGGAAGGAAACAGAGGGAAGTGTGCAAAGTTGCCTGGTTGCTTGCTTTCCGCCGCCTCTAACCAAGATTGATGGCATGTGTTTGTGTGTGTCCGTGCATGTATGTGTGTATTCTAACACACAGGAAGGTGACCTGTCCTCAACGCTGATGAACTAAGAAACGGGAGAACTCGCAAACACACTTGGACGCACAGGCAGCTGACAAATAGCTTTATAAAACTAGCGAACAACGGGGATTATTGACTGTGTGCAAATGAAATGAGCTTTTATTACGTCTAAATAAAAAGGTTGTACCGGGCCGCTGATGGATGGGCTTCGAAACAACACGAGATAGATCCAGAGATCCATAAAAAGAGATTCAGAGTCCAGCTGTGGCGGTGAACTGTGACAGCTCCCTAAAAGTGAAGCCAAAACATGTCTGTCTCCCCCTGGTGGCTGTTAATACAAAATAACTAACACCAAACACTGAGTATCTTAATATTGTAGCACTGGTTATTGTTCACATTACATTTTTTGGTCAGAATGATTAAGTTTACCATATTTATTTATATTGCAAATCAACTTTTTAGACGATTATTACGCATTTAATCATTTAATTCTCAGTTACAGCACATTATTTTCTGCATACATTACAATAAGTGTGACATTTAAGTCGTTTATTTACAGCCTCTTTGTCTGAGAATAACGTTGGTTCTTTTGTGTCATTGTTTCTGGTGGGACAGATATGAGTGTGACGCTTCCTGCTGAGTTAAACATCTAGTGTTACCGTCCCACTGTGTTGGTGTTTAATGAAGATAAACTGTAGCGCTGATGACAGACTGGATAACACGACATGAACCGACCAACCGATCAGCGTTACAACAGTAAATATGTATAAACTACACCGGGTGATGTTTGATAAATGCACCAAACATTGCATTATTGTAATGGAAATACAAAGATAAAGTAGTAAATAATCATAATAGGCCACTGCACAGTAGCTACCGTCGGGTAAAACGTGGAGGGGGTTAAATATGTTTTCACGGCTCTTTAGATTGTAAAGGCTTTGAGACCCTGTCACTTCACTTTTTACAAAAAGTATCAACAAGATATCTCATTATCGAGCTGGGAAATAGCTGTAAAAGATTTAACCTTTTTTTTAAATGTCCCCATTACCTTTCCTTTGGCAGCAACCATAGATGTCTTTGTATATTCAGCCTAATTACTTCATAAGGATGTAGAAATGGCCAAAAAAAAAAAAAAAGTCTTTCAGGCAAGAGATGCTTTAATGTGCAGCTCTCTGCAGGATGAATAATCCATGTCAGTATGCCATCATGTAAATAATAGCTATGTATTACCTTCAACTAATGGAAACAGAATGAAAGTCGCTCACAAAGCCCGTCCTCTCAACCCAAATTTATGGCTGTGTTTGTCACGGCTGAAAAGCTGACATCATGGAGGTAGAAGAGAGTAATCTGACAGTCACTGTAAATACGGTACACACCGACCGCAAAAGGCAGCGACAGTTTTATCCTCTCATTATCATTTCTTTTGTGTTCTGCCTTTTTCCAACACGTCGATGTAGAGAATCTGTTTACCGTACAGCAGCTTGTTATGGAGGGTTATAACTTTATTGTCTTAATTAAATACAAAACTGTGCACAACAGATGATTGGGAGATAATTAAAGTTATATGAGTTGGAAAAAAAAAAGGTGGTTCAAAGAGGTGATAAACTTGGAGAAAACTTGTTCTTTTTTTAGAGAACAAATTATTCCAGTGCTAATGGGGAACAAAATGTCACAAAGGTGAAATGTGGCGTTCACTGCTCTGTGCTGCAGCACGTTTAACTCAGAAGCAAAGCTGGAAACAGAGAAGTTCAGGTTTCAACTGACGGTGTACAATTCTACATCAAGAAGATAGTGGCACTAATGGAAATACGTTTATATCAGAGCTTTAATTAATAAAACAATCTCAAAAGAGGCTCGTGATAAATGTTTTGGACAGTTTCACACGACATGGACCGATTTAACAAACTATCGCGCAGAAGAAATACATTTGAGTTGAGGCTCCACGTGGTGGTAGGTTTTCAGTAAATATCAGGACGTAAAGATGAATAACTATGCATCTCCCGCTGTGATTATTCGCAGAAAAAATCAACGCAATCAGTGTAAAAATCAGGAAATCTGCACTTTGGTGACCTTTAACGGAAAATATTCATGCTGTTGATCACTTGATATCCATATGTCCATCAGGTTCAGCAACCTTTACTACGTAAGGCCAAAAAAACAAACTGATTAATTGAGTTATGGAGAAAATGTTTGAGCTTGTATAGGCTTATTTAGAAATGGAGTAGCTACAAACTGCACTGTGGGCCTTGTTAGAGATTTCCTCATGTTTATGCAGTCCAAATGAACGTCAAATCATACGAAATGAATAAAACATCGTTAGTTTGGCCATTCGCTCGGCTGTAATGTAGTGTTTCATTCACATTTTAGTTGACAAAACATTAAAACGTGTTTTATTTGGTATACAGGTTACACTTAGATGTACCTCGAGACTCAAATAAGTCAGCTCTTAAATCTACAGACCTGAAACAATCACTACAACGCTGTCACCGCCCTCTGTTTTATGATATTAAGTCGGCAAAGTGCAGATGAGACAGAAGGAAGCGGTGATATTAATGTCTGGATTGGACATGGAAAACAGGATTTCAGATGGAAGACAAATTGCTGCACCTCATATTCCTGTGAATTAAAAGGGGGGAGTGTTTTGTAGCAGCAGCAACAAAACATCCAGGAATGAGTCACTTTTCATAAATTATGTACAGAAATGTTGCAGAACAGCACAGGATTGTTGTTATTAGGCAGGCGGGCAGCGCTGTCGTCTGTTGTTTGTGTACCGTAGACACTTAGAGTCAGTATTATTGCTTTCCTTCTATAGAAAGCATAGAAAGCATCCATATACTGTATGTTTATGCAAAATAGGTGCTATATGTGTAGTGAGTCTCAAAGGAAACAGCAGCTTCATTTCATCTGAATCCGAGGATATATATTATGTATGTACTGAACGAAATACACTTTTTTTGCGACTTTGATAAATGGAGTTAAATATTTACAGTGTGTATTTTCCAAAGTGAGCCTGTTTTGACAGGAGTGAGGGCTGAAACCACGGCTGTATATAAAGATGGACGACTCCCCGAAAGTGAAGCCAAAACATCTCGACCTCCCCCTGGTGGCTGGTTGCAGTATAGGTCTTAAATCCCACCCCTCCCTCCATGTTATTCTATGGGACTTAAAAACTCAAAGTACGCATCCAATACATTTTTACCGAATCGGATTTTGGTCTTTTTAAGGTAGATTTCATGAGACTGATTTGCGTCACAGTCACGATCGCAAAGTTTAATGCATGTAGAAAGAACATACAAAACTGTGCAAAAAGGGTAACAAAACCCGTAGAGGACAGTCCTGCAGCCCAGTGACAGGATGCAGGTGAACGCTGGTGGCATCACGTCGAGACAGCGTCACGTCCACCAGTCCGTCTCACCGTCCCGTCGCTGGGAGGGGTTGAATATCCACGTGACCTGGGGGACAAAAGGCCTGCTCGGCGTGTCTGTCGAGACAGCAGTCTGCCGCTTCATTACAAGTGACGTCCAGGCAACTGTCCTGAAGTGATTCAGCGCACTTCTCAGAACATCAATCAAACTCCGCGCTGTGTAAAGTAACACGTCGTACACCAGCCTTGTCTGTGCAGCGTTCGTGACTTATGGCTCCTGAGTTCTGTTGCAGCGTTGAATAAACTTATTCTTCCACGACATAAATAAATCTCAAGAGTTGACTCTACGTCAGCACTGGCCTTTCAAGGTTCAGGATGATTTAAAACAGTAGGTGCCGCGCTGAGCCGTTTTTCAAGCCATAAAACGCAGATTCTTTTCAAAACATTATTTAACATGTTAATATAACCCTTGTTTCAACACAGTACAGTCATATCATTTAGTTTACAGCTCAAAAAGCATGTTGAAGTACGCAAGACCTCTTTAATATAATATGAAAAGATTTATTTATTTAGTTTTATTGTCACTTCACTGTTATTGTTGAATTATTAAATACTATACCCATTTTTCTAGCCCGTCTACCCCTGTGATCCCCTTTAAAAATACAGCTGCACAGTGAGGATGAGCATGCAGTGGCGCTCCACATTGTCAGACATTCTCACCAGCAAAAAAACAAATATTAAGACTCCGTGGCAGGATTCTCAAAGAACGTTGTGGAGACAGTTTAAAAAATGAGCTTTGTGAAGATCATGCACTGACTTTCAGTGGGATCGTATCTGGTTGTGTCATTTAACAAATCTTTAAAAAGTTACTCTTGTTTTAGGGAAATAACAACCGTAGTCATCAAACATGTCGTCCTTTAACTGTACGATGCATTTTGTTTTATGTAACACATCTCAGTACAGCACGGTTCCAGAGACGGAGATAAGAACAGAGGGATTGCTTTGTGCCTGCGTTTGGATTATTCGTTCAAGTTGCTCATGTTTTGAGACGCTTTTGACAGAGTGAACGGAACTTGCCGTCGCATAACAAGGTGCACCTTCGGTTTGAAAGGTATTTTTGACGTTTGAAATAAATAGATAATAGATGAAAAGCATGTTTACTCTATATTACTGAAGGCATAAGTCACAGTGACTTCTTTAGGACTCAAAACACAGTGTTTACCACATAGACTTGACTGGGACTTGACTCCATAACCCAGACTGGTGTCTTCATTTTACACGTGAGTTTACATACATTGAACACACGTTGATGTACAAAAAATGTGCTTTGTTAGGATTTTAATCATAATCAGATATGTATTCAAAGAGTGTTGAGATGATTCAGATAAGAGTTTCATTGTTTGCTGCAGGACCCTGGTTTTGGTTCGTGTGCGTATCATGTTCCGTCCTCATCAAGCTGAGTTACCGCTTCGTGAAATGCTCTGAGTGAAGTTCAGTCCCACAGTGTATATGTTCGGAGCTTTTATTGTGAAGGGTAATAACTGAGGTGGTGGATGTTCAGTGTGTGGCGAGTCACGCTGCCTGCTATTGATTTGACTGAGAAATGCTCGAAGGCAGAAAATACATACTGTGTGTTGAAGGTGTCAGACGTATAAGAATGAATCACATAGAACTGAAACAGGGTCAGGATTTAAAACCTAATGGTGTCCTGAATCTGCTCAGAGAATCTCAATGGAACCCTAAGTGATCGCAGTCTGAACAGAATCACATCGTACTCGCGCTCACAGTGCTGAAGGTCTCGCTGCCTCCCTCTCTGACCCGTGGACGTTTCAGCGAGACGTCAGCCGGAGAATGCGTTGGTGTAGTTGACCTTATGTGTGACCTGAGCGGCTGACGGAGGGCAGCGCTCTCAGCGGTTGTCACATCTTATTACCTGCAGCGCACCAGGCCTACGACACAACACGCGGCGCTAAACGGCTCAGACTCTGTCTTTTACTCGTACGAATAGATACTCTGTGTGTGTTTGTAAGACTTCACCTTTCACAAACCTCCTGCAGTATGTGGGGAAACAACATGGGCTGTTTGGTTGTCAGTAAGTTGTTTTTGAGCTGTATGTTGTTGTCAAAAGGGAACTGTCTTCTGTTGTCCAACCCTGTCTTCTGAAACATACATCTATACAGCGCACTTACACTGTGGGTTTTCCACCGGTGTCAAAGGTAAATGATAAAGATATCAGGACGATATGAAATATTACTCACAATGTGTTTGTTATTCAATATTTAATAATAATATTCTTCAAATCCCTCACCTTAAGGAAAGGGCTTTCGATCCTGTTCACACATGGTTTTTAGATGCATCTCATCACAAGTGTAAACAACAACAAAGACACGTTGTTTTGTAATCCGTCGGATCATGTGACCACGTCCCTTTGTTGTGTAAATGATAATGTGTTATTTTGTTTTGTTATGTCTTTTACGTCGTTTACTTGGTAAACTTTTACATCTTTTCGCGTTGTTGCATCTTTTACGACTTTTTGTCTCATTATGTCTTTTATGAATAATTAAAACCACAAATAACTTCTGGTTTCTTCAACTTTCACTTTAGATTTAAAGACGTATTAATTTCAGTCAAAAGTATCGATACTGACTGACAGGAAGATATTTGTCACGGTAACATTTTCAACGTAACCCCATGTTACGATCCTGCTCTCACCAACGCCTCCAGCTTCAGGAGGACGAGCTAATATGTTTTGGAGCTGAATGAATTCAACTTTATAACCTCTCGTCCACAATATTCAACGTGTTTCTAAACCCATCCCGTCTTTTTTTTACCATCTTGACAGAACGAAACAAAAATTAAATCCTCAGTCCTATCCTATCCTAAGTCCTCAGAGGTATGAAAAATTAAGCATAACATGAATATAATAACGTTTTAAACCAAACACCAGGCAGGACTCAGGACGCAAACACAACACAGTTTTTCTTCCACCCTACAGAAAACCTTGTATAAAAAGGGAACCCTTCATTCACACACTTTTTTTGTGTTTTAGAAGCTATGTTGCCTGGCAATGCTCCTGTTTCTCTCTCTCTGCGCCTTTGCAGGGAGCTTTATTTGCCTCCTACCTTTTCAATACCAGTTACAGTTTGCAGATGTGTTTTCTTGTCACAAAAACACTGAATTCAAAGGTCTTTAACCCTGGTGCTTCATAAACCTCCTCAGAATCAATTTTTACCTGGGGTCAAGCTACAAACTGCTGCTGTTTCGGTTCGAGAAGTGGTTTCCCTTCTGCAGAGACTAAATAACACCCAGACATGACAGTTAATGAGCAGTTCTTTGCTACTTTGCCCTGTTTGCTATATGCCCTGCATTTAGCTGATTGAAAGAGTAACTGAAGGTCACGCTTTTAGCATCAAGGTGTGTGCGCAGGTCAGGTCTTTGACAGAAGCGAGAGAGGAGCTGCAGATGAGGAGCAGCGCTCGCAGCATACATAATGGATGAGTGAGATTTAGACTCCGGAGAAGGACCGACCGCCTCTGGGACGGGCTTGTGTATGCAAGCTGCACGCACAGAGACAAAGGAGTCGAAAGTAGAGAGGAGCGCACGTAGGAAATGACTCTGCTGCCAAATGGTGACTTTGATCCCTGCTGCGGCTGTCTAATGTGGGCAGCCGCTGACCCAGCTCTGCTGTTGTGGCGGCGGTTCACGCTGATTGGATCAACCTCAACCGCTGCAACGAGGCACAGATCAAAGAACAGCAGCAAAAAAAATCAAACAACACAAATGAGCTCGAGCCTCAGGTTGGTGTTAGTAAGCAGGAAAGTAATGTAGACTGATGCATCTGTGTGTGTGTGTGTGTCCTCAGATATCGACGAGTGTGCGGAGGGTCTGATCGAGTGCCACAACCACTCCCGCTGTGTCAACCTGCCCGGCTGGTACCACTGTGAATGCAGAAGTGGTTTCCATGACAATGGCTCCTACCTCCTGGATGGGAGCTCCTGCATTGGTGAGCATACACTGAACTGAACACATCCTTATCACCACCTCAAACAGCAGCTCCTCTGCATCTGCTCGACGTGCCTGCCAAGCAGCCGAAAAACGACAGCTATGTGTGGAAAAAACATTTTGGAATAAAAATAAAACTAGGCTTCACACAAAAAAAACATACATAACTTACCAGACAAAACTAAATTTAGAAAATGTCTTTAGTTTCCATCTTTTTTTTGTTTATTTCAAACGTACGCCTGGTATTTTGGGTGAAGATGAAATTTATCATCCAGTTTTTTTAACTGTCCCATTTGGATCGACTTATGAAAATCACTGGTTTATGACTCAGACCAGTGATTTCCATCTAAGTGAACTGTTTAACGGGTTCAATGTAGAAGTGCCAAAACCTGCAGTTCCTTGAATGTCCACCAGAGGCTGGCTTCGCAACGAGTCAGTTGCATAAAATGTCCAACTTTACAGCATGTTTACAATTACACACAGTTAATTTCTCCGTTCACGACAACTGTACAGGGAGTAACTTAATTCACGATACGAGAGTAAAGGATTGAGGACTGAGGGTGATTTAGTGATCGTCTCTCCTCTCGTTTCCTCTGCTGCTTCTCTCCACTGAAGTGTGGACGTAGACCGACCTGAAGGAACCGAGTCGTCCTCTCTGTCTCCACAGTCTGTCCTCATCCTCTTCTGTTTCTGTCTCCTCCTCGTGATACTGTTGGATGTTACATCGAACTCAGACGGACCCAGAAAATCAAACCTGAGACGGACGTGTCGGAATGTGTTTGAATGTGTGTGAAGGCCTTTAGAGCATGCGTAAGGTCAACATGAAACCAGTTTTCAATGGCTGTAAACGGTGGCTTCGACAAATATATGTGCACTACTATCATATATGTTTAAAAAGAGCAGGTCTACCCCAAACTACTGCAAAGCAAACTGCCTCACTCAAGGTTACAATAGTTTTGTAATTGTCATTGCTTTCATTTTTATTTCGTGTTGACTCTTTGCTTAGTTCTGTTTCTATAAAAAGTTGTTTTTGCTTGAACTTAGTTCTGATGGGAAGAGGCAGACAGGTATACAGTAAATACTCTTCCACAATAGTTTGTTTTTTTCAATTTGTTTGAATTGATTTGCTTTGTGTTTCTCTTCCAAGTAGCGATTTAAATCGAGGTCAGAATAGATTTGAAGTTGTCATTTTTTTCTTTTCTTTTTTTATTTCATTTTGACTTTAGTTTTAATTAGTTTAAAAGCGGGTTTTCTTCTTTAGGTTAGTTTTAGTATTTATCAGTTTCCGTGTCTGTGTTTAATGTGTAGAAGATCATACACATCATACATGTATTCACTTCAGACACACAAACAGCCATCTTAAAGAAATAACTATAACACATCAGAAGCACAGAAAAAAATCAGTACTCGCTTATGTGTGAAATAAATCGACAAGAGAAAAAAGACATTTTCTGTGTAATTTGAGTTCATTTGAGTCAGTTGACAGTCTTTGTAAAGCCTTGTTTTTTCATTTTATTTCAGTGGATGAGAATGTTTCTGATAATAAACTCTGTGTCTTCTGGTGGAAGGTTGTCAAATATGTGGAATATTTCTCAAGAGAAAGTCCATGTGAAAAGAATGAACCTGTTAAAATGCAGTTTCCCCTCATTTTGTCTCTTTGTGCACAACTTCTCAGCAACGTGACCTGCTGTCGTGTCGTGATGCCTTAACTGTCCTTTAATTCATCCTCTTTAAAAACCAAGCCTCCTCGTAGATAAACTCAGAGCTCAGTGTGTGTTTTAAAAACGCAGTCCTGTATCCTTGTACAAGCAGACTAATCAGCGATCTCACCTCCAGCAGTTTGAAACGTAGCCGCGCTGCGTGAAACACACACACACCTTTTAATGAGATATTCATGAGGAACAAACATCAGCCTCGCGTTGCTATTGGAGGCTTGTGTGTCCATCTGTTTAAACTGAGAGAGAAGTTTAAAGACAGAAACAGAGGAGACGCAGGCCTCCTGAAATCTGACTAAACACATCATGTGCAGAACAGAAAGAACGCCACTGATTTTTAACTTACGTCCAGTCCCTGTGCACAGGTTTTACTGTGTTTTATACAAACAACTCTGTAAATAACTCACCAGCAGCATAGTCACAAATGAGTATGTATGTTAGAAATTAAGGATGGGTCGGTTTCACGTGACTATCGTCCTGTCTCTTAAATATATTTGACCTTGTTTTTACCGGTGCCTTGTCGCGGGGTCCATCGGGCAAAGCCGAGACAGCTAACAGTGGCTCTGTGTGTCGTTCGGCAAGAACATGACGTACGTATATGTGATCCACGACTGGACCCACCGTCCAACCCACTTAATTACTGCTCATTAACTCGTTTTGAGTGAGACGGTCGTTTTCAGGACTTCAGAGTTAATGTGAAGCAGAATCTGTGAACGTCACAGGTAACAACGTTCAGTCTTGTTTAGCTGTTTGACTGTCACAGATGCAGTCAGTCCAGTGTTTCAGC
>JAPQRN010000018.1:977210-989312 GCA_037367275.1 Coranthus polyacanthus
ACGATGGAGGAGGATGAGGGCGATGGAGGAGGATGAGGGCGATGGAGGAGGATGAGGGCGATGGAGGAGGATGAGGGAGATGGAGGAGGATGAGGGCGAGGGAGGAGGATGAGGGAGATGGAGGAGGATGAGGGAGATGGAGGAGGATGAGGACGATGGAGGAGGATGAGGGAGATGGAGGAGGATGAGGACGATGGAGGAGGATGAGGACGATGGAGGAGGAGAGCCCTGCAGTGATGAAGATAAGGAGTCATTTTCAGGCAGCACAGAGAGATAGAGTCAGTGAGTGAAGAGGAGGACATGGATCAAAAGTCCAAAATAGCCAAAGCATTTATGTGACGGTGCTTTCACTGGCGTAGTTTATCTCAACTATGGTACTTAACAACAAATTTAAGGTACTTGCACTTTACTTCAGTATTTTCTGCAGCTTTATACTTTTTTGTCATCTCCGTCCTGTCCAGAGAAAACCATGTATCTCCACATGTCTTGATTTTTAATGTTTGAGTTTCAAATTCTCCTCCTCTTTAAACTAAATGAACTCTTTAAAAACTACCACCAGCCACCGATAATCAATTAACTGATTTTAGTCATTTTTTTTTAGAAAGACAGTGAATATTTTCTTTGTTTTAAAACACATACCTTCCCTCTGCAGCTTCTCCTCTCAGTTCAAATCAAAAGATAAACCTATATTAAAAAAGAGAAGACAAAAAGCGATCAGTAAATACAACCGTCCATCATGTATTTAACCCTTTACCTGTCTGAAAACACCTGTGATCAAGTCCGCGTCACGGGTTACATTTTTTTACGCTCCACAGCAGTGGGTCGGATTCTGGTTTCCTCTCAGACCTCTTGAATTACAATACGCCAACTATCAAACTAAACTAAACTATCAAGCGCCGCAGCTTTAAGAACGTTCAGAACGTTCCAGATTCACGAACATAGAAGCTTCTTTTAATGGACTTTTTTAGGGAGGTTGATTTGTTTTCCTCTGAGGACGTTGTGGGCTGGATTGAGACGTATTTTGACCATGTGCGTCGTAGAATATGATGCACCGCTGTCGATTAAACAGTTTATGAAGTAGTTGAAATGAGCTCAGCCTCAAACATGAACGGCAGTAAAATGAATCAAAAACATTCGACTTTCATACTTTAACTACACTTCGCTGTTGATGCATAATTTACTCAAGTACATTCACTGTGTGCTTTTACTTCACTAACGGATGTGAAGACGCCGTTGGAATATAAAGGAAAAACGTATTGATGTAATGTAAAAAATGCAAGTTACTAGAGAAGCGCATGTAGCTGTGACAGAATATCTTCTTTTTTTTCTCTCGTCACTATGCAGTGCAGCCAGCAGGGGAAATAAGTACAAGTGACAATTTAACAGGATTTTTTTCCCTCCACAGTATCCTCCCGGCAGCCTCTCATGAGTCAACTGAACAGAAAGTAGCATTTTGTAATAAGAGAAAAAGCCAAAAGCAGAGAGCGGTGGCACTAAACCACATCTTCAGTTGTATTTCAGGCAAGAAGCCATTTATCTGTGTATGTGTCAGTAAGTGTGCCGAGGTTTTCTTTCTGGATTTAAGTGCTTTAGTTTAAGTATTTTGCTGCAGCAGCAAATTCAAGGAAATCCTCAGCTGTAACTTTCTAGTTAAAGGCTTGCGTTGTTTTCCTTTATTGCAGTGTCAGTACTACTTCTTCACTATAATACGAAGACTCCGAGCTCTGTCCACGTTGTGCTGGTCATATATCCAGGACTTCGAGATGGAGAGGAGCGACCTTTTTCCAGAAGCTTCGTCCCGTCTGCCTTTGCAGCGCTGAACTCGATGGCACTGATCATTTGTATTCATGCGCACGGGTTAGAGTAAGGGAATTAATGTTACATATCGTGGTGCGGTTATCTGTATGTTTTGTGTGGACAGACTTGTGAAAACAAATCTCCCTCTGGGACATTAAACCCTCTCTGTCTATCTGGTTGGGCTCATGGGGCGACCGGCTGCCTCTCAGTCTGTCCTGCTGCGTGAAACATGGATTCACACGGGTCGTTCATCTGTGAAGTGAAAAAGTGCACAAATACTCCCGGAGTTTGGGACGTAGAGGAGCAGAAAACTGTTTTAATTGCACTTTAGCTTAATTTA
Organism: Coranthus polyacanthus; assembly: GCA_037367275.1. NCBI lineage: Eukaryota > Metazoa > Chordata > Actinopteri > Kurtiformes > Apogonidae > Coranthus > Coranthus polyacanthus. The sequence continues at coordinate 979,348 of JAPQRN010000018.1, forward strand.
GGCAGTTGACTAGTCTGATTTCAGTCTTTTAAACCATCATTTAAATATCCGTTTCACCAGTTACAGCTTTGTAGGTCGGTCTGGGTGATCGGGCTCAAAAGCTCATATGAGGATCTTTTGAGGTAGAATCACGAATCTCACAAAATGTAGGCGATTTACAACCAAACTAGTGGTTTCTGGAGGCTGTGTGTGGTGGCCTTTTGTTGTTATCTGACGATAAACTCTGCATTTTGTACCATATTATTGCATTATATATTTGTATTCTGGAAACATTCTGTGACGCTGCTGTGTTTCCATTAATTACACAGACTGTGGCCCAGTTTGTCTGAACAGAGCTTTGTAATGAAGCAAACATGTTTTTACACTCTAGTGTCTCTAGAGTTCAGAGGTCGGACCAGAGACTCACAGACTTCAGGTCATTCTTTATCATTTTGTTATTCGTTATTTCTTGAGCTGCAAAACATGATGTTACACAAACTGCAAGTCAACGCAGACTAAAACCGAACACTTTAATGCAGAGCAACACCAAACGAGGCCCTAAATGTAGGTGGAGTTTTGCAGGGTTTCCTCTTGGTTTTCAGAGCGTTCGGTGTTGTCTGGCTTCCATTTTATGGGAGTTTGAAATCATTTGAACTGTTTATGCCTCCACACAGGTCCCAGGTATTATGTTTTCCTCTTGTCCATCTGAATAGGAATGACTTCAAATCTGATACGAACGTCCACTTGGACTCGAGGATGAACTGGTTCATCTCGGTGGTCATACATACATACTCACAACATAGTGACAACTTCACTTCACTACATATATCGTAAGAGTCTGGACAGATATGGAGGTAAACAGACACTTGACCTGGTTGGTTCATGGCAGTACTTCTGGTTCGGACAGTTATTATTAATCATTAACATATCGAATTGAAACGAAGCTGGAAACACTTGTTCTTAGAGTCTATTCATTTCACCAAATAACATGTTTGAGGTTGTAATCATCTCTGTTGTCTGGGAAACCCTGATTAGTGAAGCATTGGCTTTGCCTTTAGGTCTGGAATTACTGAAGGTTTTAAGTGTTATCCTTAAAACCTTCTTTGTTACCCTACAACGTGTTAACAGTGCATGGTCATGATCTACATCAATGTCACATTAACACAATGCATTATGTTGGTTCTAGAATTATTTTGTCGTCCTTGCTTCAGTAAATGTTTCACTAATCGTCTCCACAGAAGGTTGATCGTTTTTGCACCAGAGCTTTGGATGGTTGTGAAATAATAATCGCAGAATGACTGGTAGAAAACGTGTCATCTGTGTCAGAAATAATTTCTTTTTCTTTGATTAAAAACACAGTGAGAGACAACATTTCCAGATGTGTGATACCAATTGCATTTGTATGATAATTTTCCTGTCTGTAAAATATACAATAATAATCCAGTGTAGGTACCATTGATTTGATCATTTTCTGTCAGTTAGTGTCAATAGCTGTCATCAGTCTAGGCTGTTTCTAAATTCATGACCAGGATATAGTAGGATAGTAAGATACGGATCCTACATCTGTGTTTACTCATCTCTTCTCACGTTATGTTTGTCATAATGAATGTACAGCCGTCCTCAACCTAAAGATTGATCAAATCCTCTTTACAAATGTTAGGTACTTACATTGACTCCAATAACTTAGGCTTAGATTCATGTGCAATAACTGTCCTCAAAATCTGAATTTTAAGCCTGTGGAGCCAATAACGGTCAGAGGTAGATGCCTGTAAAACTAGAAATGTAAGAAAAGAAGTTAACTTGAGAGACATCTTTTGACTGTGTTTAAGTGAAGCAGAAAAGCATTTCAAAGCAAAATCTGTGGATCTGTGGAAGCACAGCCTTTAGACCCCCATGTTTAGTTTTTTTAATGATTAAAATTTGCAGCCATGACATACTCCCACGATACAGCACTGACACTGAGAGAGACTCAGTTTTATGTTACAAAATATTCAAGATAATTAAAAGGACGTTTTCAAAAGGAGTGTTGAAAACTGTCGGAGCCTTATTGTGGCTTTCCTGATGCTCAAAGGTCTTTTCTTGTTCTGCTACTGATGAGCTGGTTGCAGTGCAGCCTTACAGTACATTCCATTACAGTGTGGTGTGATACGGCCCATGACGATTTGTTGCCATCGTACTCATTTCCTAGAACCCTCGTAGAACAAGTCAGTGCACGTTGACTATTCAATATACTGCCCACTGCGTTGTGTTGTATGGCGTAGCGGCAAACTGTGTTCTCCTTTAAAGAGTTTGCCGCTGTGCCATACAGCAGCACGGTGTCAGCGTTGTGTTGGAGAGCAGAGCAGCTCTCCTTCTGCTTTATTGCTTTGACTGAGCTCTGCATGGGCTGCATCTCAAAACACATTTATTATCCCGAATGCTTTAGGGAGAGACAGGTGGCTTTAATAAACAGATTGTGCATAAAGATGAGGATAATACACCATAAACCCCCGCTGTCTCTCTGCACGGCTGTGTGTGTGACGTGCATGACCTTTCTACACGGGCTGCCTGCAGACATCCCCAAGAAATATAATTTAAAGACTTTAATACTGAGCTTTGTGATGCTTTCTAATTACCAACATCTGTCAGAGGGGATTTACTTGTTTTGTGCATGTATACAGTGCAGGATTTGTGCTTTGATGTGTAACTCTACATGTAGGTGTGTTAAGTTTTCATGGCCGTGCTCTGCTGGCTTTTCTGAAGGGCTTTTGTGTTTGGTTGTAAGACTGTCGCTCAAAGCATACATGTAAGCGTATTCTCCATCTGCGAGCTGCAGCTTGTGGCTGAATGTGGTGAATGTAGCATGAAGAGCATTAATCCCTCACCAGCGGAGGTACAGTACGTCTCACTGGCTGATGGGGATTTCATTTAGTGTATGCAAATAGTCTGTCGCAGGCACAATAAATTCTCGGCTGAGCTGTTTTCCCCCCCTACACATCCAACAAACTTGATGCGGCAGCCAATTACAGTGTGCGTTCAGTGCTGTGGCTGTGTGTCGGCGTGGCCACAGCGGCAGCCGAGCCTCACAGAAACACAACGCTCATCAGCTGGAGAAACAACAGCATCTGAGAGTCGGGGTTTCACACAAACACAGACTTTTTGTTACTGTAACTATGGTGTATTGTTGAAGTTAAAGTTTGTATTTCCTGTCATTACTCGACAGCAGTTTATAAACTTTTCAGGTTACACACACTTCTACTGTCTGACCAAGGCGACAAAAAGGCACTGAAGTGACAGCTGCATAAAGGCATCAATCAATCAACAGTATAATATCATAGATACGCTTTCCAATGACAATAAAGAAAGTCTGTTCATTCCTTTGTATTGTATTCTATGCTATGAAAAGAGTATAGAAGCAAAGAGGTAGTTTTTTGACACAGAAACAGCTTTCCGCCCAGTGTGGCGGAGGTGACGCACCGATGTCACCACGGAGCAGTTTGACAGTAGCAGAAAGTTTAGAGATTGGAGGAAAAAGACGAGACTGTGGAGCTTTTCGAGAACCCCTTTCAGTTCAACATGGAGCAGGAGTAGCTGTGATGGTGTTGAGCAGTAGGCGTATGAGGAGACCGTCTGATGCAGCAGCGTCTCCTTCTGCTTTACTTCTGAATGTTGTAACAGATTGTGTAATTGGTCAGTTTACCACACGCAGAGAAAACACACGACAGCCAGTCCAGATCCCGACCCGGACAGATTTTACGTGTCCTGTGTAAGGGCTGCACAATGAATCAAATCACAATTGTAAGAGTTATAGGGTCGAAAAAGGCTGCAATTTAAAGATCCAGATTTAGGAGGATTTGAGGTGATTTAATTGAGCCTCTGTCGTCTGGTGATATTTTGGATTTTGTGACACTGACCACAGAGAAGTATGTCAGTGTAAAACACGCAAAGTGAAAAAGTCAGGTACTTTTAAAGATTACTACGTTTAGTTTATGCCATTCCCATGTTTTTGTACACCACACTGCTCTAAAACTTTAAAAAACGTGTTTCTTCTGTCTGCTGTCCTACATTAACAGCAGTATTCTGGAGCATTCCTTTCCTCCTGTAGCTTTTGGTTTAATCTCGTAGGAAAACAGCTGCATCGCGCCAGATTTAGCTCCCAGCTAATTTCCACGTGCAGTCCCTGGACAGGTAGACACGACAGTAAATATTAAATACAAATACATATCCCACATCACATGCACGCCAAAAAACACACAGACGTACACTCCTCCATTCATCCCCGAACTACAGCACATATACTTGACTTTAGGCTCTTTGAAACTCACAGAATCAGAAGCACCACTCGCATCAGTACATAAACATACAGTGAATGGTGATAACGAAACAGAAACACAGTGTCTGATTAATGATGACAACGTTGGTTTAGCATCACAAGAAAAACTCTGAAAATGTGCAGGTGTTTTCAGAGTATCTGGGAGCTAAAGATGGAAGAAAAGCTATTAAATCTTGGAAGATGGATGTGTGTGAGAATAAACGGCGGCCACTGTTCAGAGAATAAACACTTGTTCATAAATGCTACGATAATCGAGCAGGTAAAGTGAAAACATGGAAATCAGCCTCATTAAACATCCCGTTATTTTTCATCTCGTTCGGCCCTGTGGAAAATAAACAGACCTGTTGACCGCGGCGCTCACAGTGTGAAAGCACGCTCAAACATCCACATGAAAACACGCATTACTTTTGAAAATGTCTTTATTTCTGTATATAGTTTGCACTTTTTGCGCTCGCCGGTGCTTTGTCGGTGCGGTGTTCTCAGAGGGCTGTCAGTTTTTGCCGTGGGTGTGATGGATGTCTGCAGGGGACAGAGCAGCTCCAGCTGAAGGGACTTTGGTCTTTTTCTCTGTGAGCAGCTCACAGTCAGCGAGGATAAAGAGAGTTAAATGTCAGAGTTTGATAAAAGGAAGGGGCAGGCTTTTCTCACCCTGTTTCCTGAGCCAGGATGATAAAGAAAAGTGGATGGAAATGCCGTCCCGTCTGTTCGTGCTGCTTCTTTTGGAGTGTAACGACAAAACTCAGAAAGAAGCAGATCAAGTGGATGTTTCACTACAAACGCAGCCCGACTAGAAAGAAGACAAATATTTTGGAATCTGAAGAAATGGGCTTGCATTTAACAAAAAAATCTGACAATGCAGGGTTTTCCCTTAGGAGCTGGACCGAAGCCGCCTCGGCCAAGACAATGTGAAGTCCACACGGAGAGAATCAAAACTAAATGAATGAGCCTGAACAACTTGCAGTGTTCATAGGTTTATAGTTACTTTATTACAATGTTTCCAAGAACAGGGCGTTTGCACAGGTGTCATGAAACTGTAAATGTTAATGCACTTTAATGAGTATGTTTTTCAAATGTTTTTCAAATCTGTCGAGTCTGTCTCAATGTGTGACAGGTTTTGTTTTTTTATGCTGTAATTATTCCTCCTTCCTAATCCACTTGCAATAAAAACAATGCATTTCTTGCTTTTGTGCAAGAAATGTTTTTGAATGTTAACCTGGAGATAATGCGAGGCTTGTCAGGGTCTTCATTAGCAGCAGGAGTGGACGTGTAGCGGCTCAGACCTGCTGCGTGGTTTTGGATTCACTCTGCAGCGTTTCCCTGCTGAGCTGGAGTGGAAGGAGGAAAACAAAAACACTGGAACGTCAGGAAAAAATCTACTTGATTTGTCAAACTCTGATGCCTCAAGCCACATATTAGATTTGAATCATCTAGCGTGTCTGTTGAAAGACTTCTCATTCATGTTGCCCTCAGAGTTATGGAGATCCTAATACTGTCCTTTTAAATATCTGTCAGGAATGTTATGGACATTTGATAAGTTACTGATACATCACAACACACACTGGACGTCACAGAACCTGCACTTACACTCAAAAAAAAACTTCTGTAAGAACTTACAAAAAGCTCAGAAAACGGTATAAGAGGTGTATTGTACAAAATGGAAACGTAGAACACAGCTTCAAGTTCCATCATATTCCATTGTCTGATAAGTTTAAGCCTGTAGGAAATCTGCAGAACACCTCGCAAGACTTTGATTATACATAGAAACAAAGAACATTCTGTTGAGCTGAGAAACAACTCCTCGTGAGGCTCTGAAGACGAGGATACTCCAGCAGCTTTGTCCAGGTGACACACTTCCAAAATGACAAGAGGCTGCAGGAGCTGAAATCAGGGAGAAAACACCAGAACCTTCTTCAGCGCTGTCCTCTCAGTCCAAATTAAAAGACGTAGATGAACCTGACTCTGTCTCACACCACTGTGGAAAAGTGTTTGTATCTGAATGGCACTCTGCCGTTTGAACAAAAACTTTCTCTTACAGCAGCTGACCCTCCCAGGTTCAATTATCCTGCAGTTCTTTCCTACTGATACAAATACCTGCCTATAAATAAAAAAAAAAATGAATGAAGTAACCTGAAGGCGTTATTAACTATTAATTTGTGCACACCAGCTATCTTAAATGTGACACTGGATACCTGCAGGGCTCCGCAGCAATGCAAGGAAATGGCAAATGTAATTAAAAGGAAACCTACCACAGGGTTTGTTACATTCACTGTGAAAATCTGAGAAATGATGCGGCACTTTGTGCAACATGTCAGCTCTGCACCCATGGGTGTTGGTGTAAACACCAATTAGAACGCTGTCATCACCCTGTCTCAACTGTAGGAAACGGAGACGTGGATCAAAGCCTTATTAACTGCTTATTGGTCTTACATTATACTCACTTGTAAGAATGTCAAAACAGTGTTCTTTTTTTAGCAAAGAGTGGAAACTTTGTCTCATCAAAGACGCATCGACGTTCTACACCAACCTTTGTTTATACACAACTTAAAACCACAATATTTAAAATACATTTTGTATTTTAAATATACGGAAAAGGGATCCGTATATTTACACAGAAAAATGTCGACATTTACTGTTTTATGTCAGTCCATGAACTCTGTGTGGCTTTATGTGTGTCTTCCAGATATTGACGAGTGCACTTTGCAGACACACACCTGTTGGAACGACAGTGTGTGCGTGAACCTCCCGGGAGGCTACGACTGTGTGTGTACGTCCGGTCCGGGCTGCAGCGGCGACTGTCCACAGGAAGAGGGCGTCAGACGCAACGGAGAAGACTGGAAACCCAGCTTTGACCGCTGCGCTATCTGCTCCTGCAAGGTGCACGACACACACAAACACTGCGATTACTTTGTTTTAACTTTACGCTACAGGGTCTGAACTGATGATCTCGTAGTGTGAGGGCTTTGACAACCCCCGGTAAACGCAGGAGCGAAGCAGCGCTGTCTCCAGCACTGACACAACTCTACCAAAGTGTGGACATAGGTCTGGATATGAGACTAAAGCAGCACCGTAGTCAGTTTTGTCGTGACTTTTTCCCTGCGTTGTCCACGTGTTGTCTTGTGTTTTTCAGCTTCAAATCCGACACGTTGCCGTATCAGTGCAGTTTTAGATTTCTTTGAGACTAAGTCCGTCTCCTCTCATGGTCTCCCCAAAAAAACACACAAACTTTGTAGTAAACGAACTCGATGTGAACCATGTGCATCTTCCCTCCCTCTGCTGAGACGTGATCTCCTTCATGTCGTTGGCCTCGGCTCGGTCGTAAACTGCTCGCAGCTCGTCAGACATTAGCGTTAATATATTTATAATGAACATAATATTATGTTCAAAACAAGTTGGATGCAGCGCTGTGACAGGTGGCATCACTCAACACAGTGGTGTTTTGATGGTCAGCTGGGAAACGAACCGATGAGCTGAAGTCACTGTAAAGGTCCACCCCCACATTACACACTGTCATTTCAAACATCACTGTGAGAATGTCCATTGCATTTAACAGATGAGTGTACAGTAATTATATTAAGTACAGGATCTTAGTATATGATTATGCAGACACTGTTTTCTGACCTTTGCTAATAAGCTTCCGTCAGCCAGAAGAAATGTTTTTCATCATCGCCTGTTTTTCATGGACCTGCTGTACGTTCGCACAAATATTTTTGGCAGCTCAACAACTCATTTGAGCTGCGGTGCCAGAACGAAGCGCAGCGCTTTGGCTGCAGGGAAGTCAGATATTGATCAGCTTCGTCTTTGGGAAGGTGAGGCTCAGTGATGGAGATTAATACCTCGCGGACGCACTCAGCTACTTGGAATGAAAATGAAAGCTGATGCAGTGGCTCCCATGGTGCATTTGTGCAAACCTCATTAGCTCATAAAATCCCATATTTCCCTTCAGGAAGTTATCTTCAAACCTCAAAGCACCTGAATGCAGATAGATTTCAGACATACAGGATTTGATTTGGAAATGCGATCAGGCACTGATTCATAACCAGAGCTACTTTTTAAAGCAAATCACTGTGTAGCAAAGAAAATACTAAGAGGAACAGACATTATTGATGCTCATATTTAATTTATGGATTGCATATAAAACTGAATTGACATTTAGTGTTTAATTTTGTTTCATGTTAACATCCCTCTAATTTATCTCTGTACTGTTGACTGTGAAATAAAAGAATAAAATACCCCCAAAAAGACACAGTGAAGTTGGTGTCTGTAAACGTTTGACTTAATAAAAGAACTAAAAGGTGAAATAAAAAATGTATGTTGAAATTTCACATCAAAATGAAGTAGTCATTTTCAGGAGACATCAGGACGGGCAAATGTAAAATCTGGTTTCTGAATGAAATTTCAGGCACAGCCTCAGTTTTATCAAGAACATTTTCATTAGAGCTCATTAAATGTTAACATGTCCATGATGAGGAGAAGCCTGGAGTCCAGATCCAAACGATAAAGAGAAAAGACAGCGTTTAGCATCTGTCCGCCGCACAGAGGAAAAGTCCATGAGGAAAATTCACATTTATTTAACTTTGAGCAGAATTTAAATAAAATCAAAAACAATAAGGCATCAGATCTCAGAACTGAATCAAAGTGACCTGATGAAAAAATGAAATGACCTCCAGGGAAAAAAAGGCAGTAAACTGTGGACGAGTCCTACCTGTAATAAAGGTGTTGTCATAAACAAGCAGTAATGATGTTGTTCTGGTTGGTACAGGAGCGCAGCATTAGCATGCGTGTGTTCCCATTCCTGGCATTAAAGTGCCTCTGTTCAGTCCAATTGGCAGTCATTTCCCACTAGTAGGAGGCGTTGAGTGTAAAGACCAGGGCCGTCGATAGTGGCACCGTGGGACTCGGCCGTTACCGTAGCAGGACAATATGCGTCGATAAAACACTGGCTCTGTATTGCCCTTTTAATGGTATGCGGAATGATTTTATGGCCCCCATACATTTTCTAACAGCCATTTTATGTAACATTTTTACATCTCTATTACGCCGTCGGCCCCGGGCCAGACAGCGCTGCCTCTGTGGAGTAAAATGGACCATAAAGTTTTCAGCGGGTAGAGACGGAGAACCGAGGACACGGACGCTGAAGAGGATCGCACGTCCTGCACTTTCGCCTGCGTTTGACTTTGAGCATTTCAGTCTCGACATCGAACACAATCACAGTCACACCTCGATCATAAACAGCTTTTGGAAAATGGAGGTTTGAGAGTTGCTACATAAAATCCTCAGTGCGTGTGCTGCCTGCATGACCCGGTGTGTAAAAACCAGCTGTCCCTGAAGGCCACACAGTCACATGCAAGGTCCACACCCAAAACACCCAGAGGTTGAGGGGTTTCTGAAGGCTCATCCTGATGCTGACGTCCAGTCAGTTCACATTTTTGGAAACTTTATGCTTCTTTTACGTCTGGCTGTTTCTGCAAGACTCAGGTCACAGATGTAAATTAAATGAGTGTCATCTTTGCCATCATCATACAGTTACAACACTAATACATACATAACACGTACTAATACATACATAACACGTACTAATACATACATAACACGTACTAATACATACATAACACGTACTAATACATACATAACACGTACTAATACATACATAACACGTACTAATACATACATAACA
>JAPQRN010000018.1:1029386-1045803 GCA_037367275.1 Coranthus polyacanthus
TGAAGTGACCATATTTGGACAACAAGGTGGAGCTGGTGAAGCGCAAGGGGTGAGCGAACCATTTGACAGTCTTGTTTGTGTAACTTCTAAATCATAACTACAGTAGTCTGCCAAGGGGGAAATGTTTTATTCAATAAACAGTAACGTCAATCACACCCGTCAGTCAGTCCCACGCGGCAGAAATCTATCAGCCTTAAACTCTTATTAACTGAGGAAAAATGTACAACAACGTACAAGGATCACAAGTTCATTTATTTGCGGGTTCGACTAAAGCTCATAACAACAGGAATAAATGTATTAATAGAGACAAGTTCAGTGGACGTCAGGGTGTTTTTGGAGCCAGTATCTGGTGGTTGTCAGTGGTAATACACTGAAACATACATCCACATTGGCTTCACTTTAAAGCCCCGTCGGACAGACCAGACACTGCAGAGACTCACTATGCTTCTCATTACATCTGCACTGCTCTGTAGGAAGAAGAAAGGTGATCTACTGCTACTTAATAATAATACTTAATACTGACACCTATAGGATAAAAACAGGGGTTGATGTAATTGACATGTTACGTTGACATTACTAATGTGCAGCTGTTGTGTGCACACTGAACGCCTTGTTACTTCAGACTACAGGCTGATTATAGTTTAATGTTTGGAAAATGATTTGGTAGTAATGACAATGTGTTCAGAAGTAGCATATTAATTATGCATTTAGACGGTGCATGACAGATGGGTCTCTCCTACATAACACGAAGTACCTTCATTAATAAAACATACCTGTGTATTGGTGACACAGGCCTCGACATACCTGCAGTTGATTGAAAGCTAATTTTTTTGCTGCCACCCACCCAGCTGTTTTTTTTTCTGATTAATTCCATGAGTTTCATTTAAGCAAAGTCTGAATGCAGCAGCATGTAATGACAACCGTTCGTTTCCAATTTAGTTTCAGCGGTAAAAATAATGTCCTGTTTTAACATGGCAGCGCCTGTGTGCACCAAGATACATCCATAAAGAAATGGTTTTCTGAAACAGTTTCATGTGGAGAAGCTAAACCGTCCATCAGAGTTCAACCTCATCCAACAACTTCGGGATTAAGTGGAATGCTGACTGGGAGCCAGGCCTCAACACCAGCTTTTTACTTGGTTTTACTTATTGTCCTTTTTGAAATGTTCATTGTATCGGTTGCAACTGCCACATGAATACGACCCACAAAAGACAACACACATCTCATATCACAGGGATTTGTTTTACAGTTAGGGGGGGATCAAGATATAACGTTGTGGTCATTATCAGCCAGCCCTATTGGAACAAAGGATTTCATTGAAATCCACTCAAACAGAGGTGTTTTTTCACCTGCATGTGTTTTCCGCAGCATCAGTGAGAGCCAACAAAATGAACTTTTGTACATTTTTCAGACAGAAATCCGTGCTTGTTGCAGACAATCAATCCCTTTTACTTATGTTCAACAATCACATGTTGGATTTTTTTTTCTTTTTTCAATCGTCCTCATGTTTTTGGACATATAGTCTATACACAGACTAAGAAAATGAAACCTAACTAGAAAATCAGTCCTGATATGTTGGTGACAGAAACCCACAGAGAAAGACATGCAGCCTGATGCGAAAACCAATCTAATGGTTAACACTGATCAGAAGACAAGACAAAGAGTGATTCGTCTTCTGAATGACTGAAAGCTGAAGGTGAAATGTCCAAACGGGTTCAGAGAAGACTAATAGAGACAGCCAAAGCCAACATGTTCAGCTGAGATCAATGCTCACTAATCCAGGACAGATCCTCGCATTAATGATCTATTTACCTTTTCCTTGTTTCTTTCAGACCTGGTCCTTTTAACCTATGACCTGCTGGACTTAGTCCGTCAGTGCTGCTGGCTGGATATCTCAGGTCTCTGACTCCACACTCCATCACAGCAGAAGAACAAAATCTGGCAACCGTCGCTTTAAAAGCTGCCTCACGCTGAAACATACTCTTTCCTTTCCACAGATGCACTCTCCTTATGATAAATCTCTCACCATTTAATGACGCAATTTTGCTGAAAAGTTCAAAATCATTACCAGCCACAAAGTGAGAGGTGCATATGTTACCAGCGACTAAAAACAATGAGACTGCCAATTCGCCAATGAAAAATGCAGCTACGCTCGGTGTACAGGCTGTTGTATATTTATGGGAGCCCATTTGCTGCAGCTGATACTTGTAACTAGGAGTGGGGAGCACACTGACTTGAATCTGAAAAGAAATATGAAACCACTGCTGCAAAAGGTATCCGGAGAGATGTTTCCTGATGTCCACCTGGTCCAGATTTACATTGCAGCCATACAGCTCAGGTTCAGACATTCAGAGGTATAAAACAAGTAACAAGAATTAAACATCAATCAGCCATCATCAGCTCAAATTCAAAGTCATTTTCAAATACATTGTTCGCAGACACGATTCCAATGACGCGCAAAATACAGATAGAGGAGAACGGATGAGATGGAGGAAAATCTATGCACGCAATGTTACAACCATAGATATAAGAAATGTCGATACGTCCCATACTGAGGAGGTCAGAGGTCAGAGTTTACGGTCCATCAGTGGTAGAACTTAGTGGACAGTTGGTGGAGGTTTGACTGAACAAACAGAAGAACCTTGAAAATGAATCAATGAATGAATTAATTCCAATAAGTTGCAAGCATTGTGTTCAATACACACATTTATAGAACTAAGCAAGTTCTAGTTGATTTTTGCGCGTTAGTCTGTATACCATAGCGTCTCGGCCTTAGAGACTGTCATCTCTCCAATATGGCGGCCGCTCGAACGCACAGCGCTGACGCACATCAGCGGCCAATGCGGTATCTACGTTTCTTATATCTATGGATATAACAACGAAGTCCAGACATCCCTTCTACTAAGAAAATGTAGAATGTATGTTGAAATCCACTACATACATTCACCCTAACATGAGCCACGATTCTCTACGTAAAGCCTCACAGAGCAAACATCACTCTATAGTCTTCATCTCGTAATGATAAAAATGTCATGTTTTTTGTTCCATTTGATTAAATACACCACGTTGTTCTTCGCTGATCACTCCCTAATATCTACTAAATAATTGACATTAACACTCAGCACTTGGAAGTGTTACAACCCTGAGACAAAAGAGGCAAAGACCACACATTCTTGACTCTAGTAGAAGCACTGATACGTTTGAAAAAAAGACTGTGGTGAAAGTACTGATTCAACTTCTCTACTGCAGTAAAAGTGGAAACGTCCAGGCTCTGAAATGTCCTCAAAGTATTAAAAACATTTCCAGCGGCTGTTTTTGTGCAAAGCAAACGGAGCCTCATGTCATATTAATATAACGTGAAGGCTGTTAAACCGGGTCCTCTCTGTGAGTTACAGAGAGCTGAAAACTCCACTATGCACGGTAAAGTATTCGCACTTAGTTACTTCCCTGCTCCACTGCTCAGCTATACCATTAAAGCTTGGTGGTGACAGTTCGTGCTGTGAGACTGTAGAAAACGCTTCAGTCATTGAGTCGCAGTTACAGTGAGGTGACCCACGGTACTTGAAAAACCTTATACATTTTACAAACCACTGATTTGTGATTGAGGTATATATTCACGATGAGGGCTGTTACCCTGAACGTCTGTAAAAGTTTTATCCATTTTCATTAGGTTTATTGTTTTCCTTAGTTTTCCTCCATTAAGGTTTAACCCAGTCTTTGAAAAACACTGTGTACCTACAACCACAATCAGCGCTTTGTGTGTCTGTATTTAACCCTCGACATCTGCTTCTTTTGTGTGTGTAAAGCCTCGGCGCTCTAGCGCAGGGCTGCACGGTGTCAAAACAGCAAAGCCTTTGAAATTGAATTTGCAGCCAAAATGTCAGAGTGTAGTAGTGTACAGTGATAAAGCTGCTGCTGTTGAATTAAATGAGTTCAAAATGTTAAGTTTTTCCACTAAGAGAACACAGTCAATAAAGGGGAGGTTGTTGGCGGTAAAGACCAGAGGCTGTGTTCCTGCTGGCTTCGCTCCTCTGACTCTCTTCACGGCCCAGTATGTTCTGACAAAAAGGCAGCACAGCTTTTATTAACACACAGAGAGCTCAGCCACTAAAGCACCCACAGCTCTGACATGTCGGGAAATGGAAAAGAAACACTGCTTCTGCCCATGACGGACGTCCTAATCCCCCCGCACCAGAAGAGGTCATTTACCGATTACTCCCAGAACATATAAAACGAATATATGTGCATGAAACATACACACAAAATACGTTCTTGTGGTTATTCCAACAACCACATAAACACCGGTCACTTAAACCCCTTCACTTATCGACCAGTAAAATACCACTTATAGCCTTGAAAATATTGTGACAAATATTGTGACAATGTCAAGATTATGGCTTGTTCAGGTTTACGCACAAAAACAACTTGTTTTGGACCACAAAAAGATCGACGATAGGGTGATCGTTGTCATGGTAACAGTAATAAAAAGACAGTTATGGTAATGATTAGACACAAAAACAGCTTGGTAAAGGTTAGGACAAGACTGTGATTAGGATTAGTGCAGTTAACAACGAGAGGGACTTAAACACCGGCCAGTTCAAGCCTCTGACCAGTACCGTTGGACCCTTGGTTCCGTCTTACATCCCACCACATAACAGCACATTCTTGTCAATTATAGCTCTGTTACAATCACAGAGATACAATCTGAAGGAGAGGAGTTCTGGTTTTCAGGCCGCCGAGCGTTCCTTGGGGAGATATTCCCGTCCTTCTCATCAGCAGATAACAGCGTTTGGTTTCCTGATAATTATGCCAAAGTGTTATAATCTAATCAAATTTAGAGGGGTGGCTGTAAATGTAGGACAGCTTGTGTCCTTTGGATATATCCCATATGAAAAAACAACTAAAGTGTTTTCCACACAGACTCGTCTTTAAATAAGTAACGGAGAGATAACACTGCCAGGCTCACTTTTCTCATGAAACTTTAATGACTTACTTCAGCATTAAACAATAAAGTCACTATAGTCATTTAAATCTCTTTTATGAGCATCACAGTTTACATCAGACGTTTGTCTGTCGAAGAAATCCCAGAACGCCGCGTTATTCAAAATATGCTTTTTGCTTCTGAATAGAGTTAATATAATTTTGAAATGTTCATTAATTTTTACCTTTGAGTCTTTCAGTTTTCTTTGTCGTTTTAGTTTTTCTTTAGTGTTAGTTTTTCAGGTTTTGAGGAAAGCCTTGATTGACAGAAGCTTTATAGAGTGAAAGGATGCATGACATCGAATATGATTTAAAAAATCAAAGTTGAACCTGTTGAATCTGATTTTACCTGCAATTCTATCTGGTTTTATTTCATGTAATAAAAATATCTTCACACAACAATTTAGGTTAATTTCTGTACGAATATTCTGTTTGTTCATCTGTAGGTTTTAAATAAATTCCTCGACGTTCCTGCACACGTCTGCATTCGGGTTCTGTCTGGTTTAAAAGCTGACAGCTTAAAGTATTCTTTACAAATGACTCCATTAACATTTACTGCAGTTTCCACGGGTGAAGCGCTAATTATTATCCGAGTACACCTTTTCATATACAGAAAGGTGATAAATGAAAGGCCGAACGATGATGGTGGTCTCCTCCAGGACAACATTACCTCCATGAAGGTCAGAATCAATGTTGAGGAGCGCTGAAGCTGCTCAGGTGACGCCTGGTGGATCACCTTCTTAACACACTCTGCTGGCGTCACCTGTCTGTAGTTATGAAGGACAAGGTGTTCCATGTCGACATATTGGATTAAGAAGACAGTATTATTCACTAAATCTGTTTCCATTGCACTTATTTTTTACATTTATCTTTCATTTATTTGCCAACTTTTCCACCTCTCCCAAGCTTTTTTTTTTTTTAATGCGCAAATTGAAAATACAAATAAAAACATTTGGATGGAAAGTCACCTCTCGGGGCTCGGCTGACAGGTCTGATCTTTTGACCCAGTCGCTGTGTTTACATGGTCAGTGTTTCTTCAGCCTGATTGAAATCATTCTAATTAGAAGATTCCAACGAAACAGTTTGTTTTGGATCAAGTATCATCTTATGGCATCATTTTATTTAATGTCCATATATTTAATCAACCCGTGGGGAAAACATGGAGAGAAACGGTTTCTTTAATGGATTTAGTGTTTACATGGTTATTAGGTGCTAATATTTTCCTACAGAACAGAAGATCAAAGGTTTACACCACCTCTCTGAATCTGATTGAGGTGATTATGAGGCATTTTTAAACAAACTGGACTGTTATTCCCATTATTAGTGGAACATTAGGGTCCGTGTAAACACATTACTAACACTGTTCCTGCTTCTTTGCTCTCATCTTCTTTTTTAACTGCATCGCTTTCAAGGGCGGCATCGACATCTCGCAGTAAGAAGTTTTCTGGGTTTGAATCTGACGACCAGAATTTGCATGTTCTTTCTGTTGTGATATGGTTCGTATGTTTTTGTGCACTCCCCACTTTTTCACTGCAAACGCTGGAAAAATCTTTGTGCCGTCAAATGGGGCTTCAGAGAATAAGCTATTTATGAAATAAATGATAGATGGGTGGATGTCTTTGACAGATCTTCTGCCTTTCAGTGTTATGTCACTCCTCGCCATCAGTGTCCAGAGGATGCTTTTCCAATTCAAAGTCAATCAGGGAGAAAATGAAAATCTCACTGGGCTGTATTATTTATACACACAGGCCTGGCTTTCTTCATGCTGCCATCATCACTTTCCTCATTATGCACACACACAAACACACAAATACACAATAAACTTGTATACGGTCCCTTGTATTCATGTGATATTAAGATACGATGCTGAAAGGATTTCATACTTTTCTAAGACTATATATTAAACTGTTAGGATCGTTGAATCAGTTGTATATTTTAAACTGCTCAACCAAACATCACCTACCGCTAAGAATTCTGGGAGAATGTGTACAAAACCTATACATATGCATAAGAGCCACATTACATAAGATCAGGAAGAACAAAATAATGTCCTATTTCTAAAACTACACATGTTAAACACATTAAGAGAATTCAAAATACTGAGGAAAAAAGACAAATGTCTCATTTGCTGCTTTTATTGGAGAAATGCTGTGGACTTAGTATCTTG
This sequence comes from Coranthus polyacanthus, assembly GCA_037367275.1. Lineage (NCBI taxonomy): Eukaryota > Metazoa > Chordata > Actinopteri > Kurtiformes > Apogonidae > Coranthus > Coranthus polyacanthus. Next base: position 1,036,534 of record JAPQRN010000018.1, read on the forward strand.
TACCTGAGCTCTAATGTATTAACAATGTCAGGAAAGACCTGACTCTGAACCACACTGCAAGGTCTTTAGCAATAAAACAGACTATAGATGTCGTGATTACCTTGGACCTCGCCGAGGTTTGGCTGGAAAAAGCCTTTCATTTGCGTGCGTTTGTCTTGTGTGTTGTTGCTTGTATCGTCACCGTCAATGGCCAAGACCTTTCTGAACAGCCAAGATCTTGTTCAATACTCTACTTTTTTTCTCTTGCTTGATTAAGCCCTTGAATGCGTTACATGTCTTCAGTTGTACATTATGTTTGCAGCGTGTGTGGGTGTATGTATAATTAACTGTATTCTTTCATTCTTTCTTTTTAATTTGCAGACCACACTCAACCCATGTTGAAGGAGGTGTGCACAGATAAGAATGAATGCATCACCCCTGGAAATATAAGTTATTAGTGAAGAGGACTTTAACCCTTTCTATGATCTAAACTTAAAACCGTCCGTTTGTTCCTCCGGAGGGTTTAAAGGTCACGTTATTCTAGAAACAAATTAGTTGAGCCACAGTCGAAGGCTCTGTGAAGACGGAGCCGTCGCAGAGAGAGGAGACGAGATTGGGTTTCAGGATGAGGAAACAACAGAGGGCACATTTTCAGACACTCTCTCCTGCAAGATCGAAAGTTCTACTTGGTTGTTCATATAGATATAAACAGAAATTGCTGTGAGCAATAAAATGGAGCTTAATTCAAACGTTCTCGCCTCCACGCGGCTGACTGATCAAAGCCTGAAGTCACTGTGAATGTGTGGTTGTATTGGGAGTCACTTTGACCCTTCTGACGTGACGTTCAAAACCCTATGAGACCTTTGGGTTTGCCTACAGAAGTATTCCTTTACTTGATTAAAATTACTAATACAGTACACAGTAATACCAATACTGTGAAAACACTTCACTGCTACAAGTTACAATTCTATAAAAGTCTAAATAAAGTTTTGGATTCATTTTCCTGCTGCGTTCATGCGTATGTTGCGTTTTACTGCTGTACATGTTTAAGGTTGAGCTCATCTGAACGACTTCATAAACTGTTGGTGGTTTAATCTACATCGATGCATCATATTCTATAAGATCGTCATGTGTTTGTAACGTCACTGTCCTGTGAGAACCACGTATTAATGAGGAGAACTTGAAACTGAACTGACTTCAATTTATCACAAATATTCATATTCATATTAAGTCAACACAACTGGAGCTGCGTGGTTTTCACTGGACAGGAAGGGGATGAACAACTGTAACGTGAAAAGGACCTAAAGCCGTCAGACAAATGGAGTGGAGTTAAAAGCACACATTAAGTACAGTACATGCATACATTCCACATCCCACACTCCTATGAATAGTTTTACTAAAACTTATCTCATATAAAACCTCTACCAGAAGTGAATAAATAATTTGCTGCCATCTGTTACATAAAAATATTATTGTGTTCAGCCTTAGAGGATTATAATGAAGCTCAGTCTTCAGTTACTTCGCCTGACATTTTCACCCACTGCCAGGTGAATCGTTACAGCAATTAATTTCATGCATCTGAATTTCCACCGCATCGGCTGGGGATTAAAGAACAAAAGGAGGAATAAAAGCAAACGAGTGATGGGTGCGGAGTTTAGAGGACGACATGTCACGGCAGCGGGGTCTTAAATTGTGACGAGGAGCAGGATTTGACAGGGACCATCTCCCTGACACTAGAGAGCTTTAATCATCTCTCATGCTTTCACACATCATCGCTCCTCACTCCAGATTAGATAAATCAGACCTTTTAATAAAGCCTTTTGTGGGAGTTTGCAGACTCTCAGAGGAAATCGTGATCTACGGTGGATCTGTCTGCAGTAATGTCAAATATCTACATAAGTCCCTTACCAATAATAGTCTAATATATTATCTTGTTGGTCGCAGAAGGTCAGTGCTGATGCTTGTCATCATTTCCTATTGAAATGAAGCCGGAGCGAGGAGACTGTTGTGGCGGCTCTGATGCATCAGATGGAGTGAAGACGCCAGCCCAGTCTGGTGCAGCTTTAAGCGAAGCCACAGGCAAAAAGCAACAGCTCAGGTAGTCACTGTAATGAACGAGGTGAGATAATTCACAATCCTGGGAGATGATATGAGGTACAGTGTAAGTTTGAAGCATTTGCTTTGGAGACTTTTGCCGTTAGCTTTTATGCTCCAAGACGCTGAGGCATGGTACCCGGTCGCATCAGAGTGCTCCGATGATATCGTTTTATGTAGGGATGGGTATTGCCACTGATTTCTTAAATCGACTCAATTCCGATGCACCAGACCCCAATTCGATTCGATTTACGATTCGATTCAGTTATGGTGATGGCAGTTACCATACCAGCATTGCTTGAATATGGAAGATTCTCAAAGAAATAACCCTGTAAATTCCACAGTGAGCCTCTAATTTGTGACATTAAACATCTGAATGTTTGCATTAACAACTGACCCCAAAGCAGTTACGTTAATGGACTTTTTATTTCATTTCTTGAAATGGCAATTAGTGTTTTTTTTAAGTACAAACTTGCGAGTCACAAGTCAAGTCGGGAGCCATCTCGCCGCTACGACCTACATCTCCTTAACAACCAACGGGAAACGAAACATTGATCAACACGACTCAAACACAAACCTCAACGGTCTGTGCAACACCGTCATCCCAGGTCACGATCAGGCGCTCGTTCTTCTCGTTTTACCTTTCACACAAATACCGCGTCTGTAACAGTGAGTCATGGGGCGCAACCGGAAGGGGCGGGACTTCACCTCTCTATAATCTTCTCTTCTGCTTCTGATTGGACAGTGATGACAGTGTCTGTTATTTCTGTATAACAAACTGTTTATGTGCTATATGCAGATCCAACTCTAGAATCTACCCCTTTGTTATTTGATACTGATAGTCATTCACTTGTATGATGCATGTGGTGTTGTCTTATGTGTGTTTATGTTTTCCCTCTTTTTGTTGCTGCGACCTGGACTTCACACTGTGTTATATGAATAACATTTTGGTTGCTTGCGTTTCTGTGAGAATGATGTTTTTGTGTTGAAAGAACTCTGCCCCAGCATGATCAGATCTGTTTTTGTGTTTGCTCACTGTTCTCATAAAAAATAAATACATAAAATTACACCGAGATGTCGACGTGAGCTCTTAACTATCTGTGAAACAGTAACTATCTCTTTCTTTCATCACCATGTCTCTCTCTTGTGTGGTTCAACCATCTGATTGTCCATTTTCTGTTGCTTATCAGAGTCCAGGCCCGGCTCCTCCTGGGGGATCCCGCGGCGTTCCTGGGCCGGTTTGTGACATGTAATCCCTCAAGTGTATTCTGGATCTGCCCCGGGGTCTCCTCCCAGTCTGATGCGTCCACAACAAGTCCACAGGGAGGCATCACGGAGGCATTTTTTCTGTCAGAAAACCAAAGCACCTTAGCTTCAGGTTCAATGTTCAGGATCAGTGGATCAGCTCTGACCTCAGCCCCCGAACCCCTAATGTCCCCTGATGTCCCCGTCTGTCACAGCTGAGTCGAACAAATACGTCCTTGCTAAGCAGATGTGTGGCATTCGTTGATAAGACAGTGACTTGAAATGGCGTTCTGAGGGCGCCGGGGTTTCCGCTACAAACTGAATTCACTGGCTTTTCCTCAGGGTGTCGTCGTGTACTTGACGAGTCTTTCCGTCCTTCTCATCACCAATAATGACGTAGCCTCATCATGTTGAACACTCTCAGCCCACAGGGTGGCCCAAACACCTCCCCCCGAACCTAACAGACAGTAATCAGTGTGAGGGCTGCTGTGACAACAGCATCTCACATTTTTCCTCCCTCTGTTCCCTTCAAAAGTCAGCTCTGTAATGATGGGCGCAGCAGGAAATGCACTAGACTCTCTAAATAAAGGCTTATGTTAGCAGTCAGCTAAAAGAAATCAATATGAAATAGAGGTGGATTTATACACGATATATAGCAATTATTTTGCTTGGAGCTGGAAACTTCAGTCTTTACATCATATACACTATGGAAGGGAGACAGGTACAAATGAAAGAGACAATGGCAACGCTTCTTCAAATTAGCCGCGAGCATGTTTTCAGCAGCTTGTAAAACTCGAGGCATTTGCAAAACAACAACATTGTGTGTGAAAAATCTAATGTGGATTGAGAATCCACAACAGTCATGTTCTTATGATCAATATGTCAGATTAGGCGATAATAGAGTCATAAACTCTTATGATGTCGAGGCGACAGACTGCACACCAACCAATCGTTGTTTGCCGCCTCTAATGGAATATGTGAGTCATTGGAAAGGAGGAACTAGTAACTGACTTCTAGGAACAAGAAAGGAAACAAACAATGGGTCAGGTTTATTACAGGTGAGTCTTGAGTATCAGTAAGCGAGCCTTGATGACGACCCATCACCCCTCTCGCTCCCTCAGCTCCGCCGTTTTGTCCAGATATGGTCTTCTGGCTCTGAAAAGCCAGAATGAAAACTCCTGGCTTCAAAACAGCAGTCCAAAAACCAATGACTGACGACATGTTGGCTGTTTCTGAGCAGATGCAGGGTCAGGTTTTCGGCATCTATAACGCGGTCACACCTGATGGACTCGAGATGAGACTCGAGAACCAGATCCAAATTGTCCAATCCATTGGAACCATGTCCATGCTGCTGGTTACTGTCACGGCGGACAGGAAGAAAGTGACGACCATCATTTTTTCCCCACACAGAAATGAATCAGGAATCAATGAGAAGGTCAATGACAAGCATATTTGACTTTATTGGATATATAATATAATCTTATTACTTCCAATCCCTATTCCCAGCCTGACCTGACACAGTACACCTGCTGGATTGGGCCATAATCAGGTTGTCTGAACCTGGTAAATACAGAGCTGACGATTAGTTGATTACAGTCATGTTTAACTCACATATAGAGTTCTCCTTCTCGGTCCGCAGGGAGAGGTTAGACAGGATTAAGCCACGTGAAGAAAACTGGATGCTGAGAGACGAAGAAAACACGACAGCAGCTGGTAGACACAAGAATGTGATAGATGGGAAAGCATGGGCTATATCCCACAAATGTGTTCCAGTGCGTTCAGTCTCTGCAAGACGATCAAGATAAACAAAACTCCTCATGCTTTGCTCGAATTTCGTGCAAATTAATTAGGCTTTAGGGGCCTCAGAGGGGCAAGTACAGGGTTGATTTTAATTAAAAGCTAAAGCTGCAAGCCTCCTCTGGCCCTCAAAAGTGTTTTTTTTTTTCATAATTTATTAAAAAATATAATTCTGACCACTGGACAGGAATTGTATAAAGGTCCAAAGGCAAAAACGGCTCAGCTTCCTGTCTACTGTAATGCAATGTTACAGGAAATATTCTGCAATTTCCTTATCTGAAGAGGTTTTTCAATAAATAATAATATATTGCCTTCTAAAAAGACACGGTTGAACTATTTTGAAAAAAGTAGACTTATTCTTGAAACAATCTGAGCCGCATTAAAAATATTAAGTCAGTCAACCTCAGTAATCGTCCAAACAGAGAAAACCGTGTTTTCAGCTGCCGTCCTTTAGGCAGATGGGTTTGAATGTTGTTTATGTTGTTGGATTAGTTTAAAAAGAGTTTAAAAAGGAGTTAGTAACAGAAACTCAAATAACCACTCGTTACAACCGAGGTGCGAAGAAGAGCATCTCGAACACACAACAGGTTGAACCTTGAAGCAGATGGGCTACAGCAGCAGCATGTTGATGTATGTCACTCACTTTGTTTCTTCCCTCTCTGTCGTCTCCACCGGTATCTCTGGATCTGGACTCTACGTTCCTGATGTGGTTCTGGATCCCACCTGCCCAGTGTTTCCTCCAGTGTCTTTCCTCTAACCCCGGCTGGTGGAGGCAGATGGCCGCCAACCCGGAGCCTGGTTTTTCCTTGTCGTCCTGGGTTTGCACTTGGAGGATTTGCTGAGTTTTTTCTCTGTACAGTCTTTTTTTAAGGCCTTAACCTGAATTTGTGAAGTGCCTTGAGATAATCATGTGTTGTTATTGGCGCAATATAAATAAATTTGAATTGAATTGAAAAAAAAAGGAATTCGATCGTCCTGAGAAATCGACAAATGACATCCAAAGAGCAAGTAAAGCTCAGGATTGTGCAAGTTTGGTGAAGAAAGGAGGGTGACGTAGGGAGAAAACTGAGCTGTGGCTCAGCAAAAGCCTGACTGTCTTTATGGATGAAGGTCACACCTCTCCTCTGTCTGAGATCCAGATTAAAGCACAGCTCAGCCACTCAAAAAGCTCAAAAATGGAAAAAGTGTTGTCTTCAAGTGAACCGTTAGAGCTTTTACTGCTGTCAGCTGTCACCATTATCACACAGGCCTTGAAATGACTGCCATAAGATGATGGCAAGGTTATCTACATAACAGGCCTTAACAAAAGCATGACATGAGGCATGAGGCAGGCTACGCTTTCTGGGGGCTTTATTTCACCTCCTTTGTACCTGCAGGACTTCGATTCTACCCAAATTATAGACTTTCAGACGCAAAATCACTAATGTCTTGAACACAGGAAATCACTATTATGAAAATCTAGTTTCTTTTAATAGAAACACTTAAAACAAGACAAGAATATAGTTTGCTATAAAGTCAGGTCACATGACACTATGTGAGATCTACAGTAAAACGTGACATCGACTGTGTGTTTATTCTCCTGCTGTTAAAAGAAAGCACTGCTGAAATCTACCTGAACGCTCAACACCTGAAGGTTAGATCACCATGATCCACTGACGGCTTTGACGGTTTGTAACTATGCAGAAAATCTGAGCGGACTTCTTTGTCCTGACCTGCTGTTCCTCTACTCCAAGTTCAAAGGTTGGTTTTCCTTTTTTTTTAATACAATCCTTCCCCAGAAAAGCCACAAACATGCTGGAAATTTCTGACATGCATGTTTTTTTATGTGTCAACCATGCACCTCTGGGAACTGGAGACAAACTGCCTTGATTTTTAATTCTGAACCCTGTGCTTCTCTAAAGGTTCCCCCGGTCACGTTGGGAGACATATTAAAAATACTGCAGTGAATAATAATTAGTGTCTGACATGGTTTTTATAGAGAAATATTTGATGACTATTTGACCTTGTTAAAAATAGTTAAAATACCATCTCCTCCTCCACCCCATGTAGAAATGCACAATCTCTGAATATGTAAATATAGTTCATTTCTGATGTTTCACTGTTGGGCACCAGATGTTCTCCTAAAAGTCCATTTCCAGTGTCTTCGCAGATTATATGCAAATTTATCACATAAAACAGAACACCCACCGTGTGCTAAAGGAGCTATTTGTAAATATTCCCACTCGAAATATTCCAAAAAAACGTATATGAGTATTTATAAATGACAGTTTTGAAGTGATGTCAAAAATGTCATTGTATTGTATTGTATTGCAGGGATAGAAGTACTGATTGATATGTACTCAAGAGTAAAAGTAAAAAGTATTTCTACGTTTCTACCGGTGGTTTCTGAACCTCACATCATCCATTCGTTCTCTCAGTTTCAGACTCTCACTTGCTCTACACACCGACGGGTCATCTTTTCTACGTGATCTTGCTCCATCCATGGAGGTCGAAATCAGTCCTGACGTTAAAGGTGCACAAAGGTGCAAACGCAATATTATTATTAATCCCCTTGAATGCATTGACTAAACTAACAAACCTCTTTTGAAGATGTAAGGAGTAGAGAGTACAGATATGTGTTAAAATGTAGGGCGTAAACTACACGAGTACAGTAACGAGGTATTTGTACTTCCTCACTTATGTTAAGCTGCTAAATTCATTGTTTGTTGTTACGAAATATAGACCAAACTGTGGCAGTTCTGATCTAGTTCGGACACACAAACCGTATGGAAAAACATATTCCAAATATATCCTAATCAAGCTATAATGTAAACTATAGGCGGACGCAGCATGTGAAGATTACAAGATAGCGGTGTTATTCTGAACGGCTCTTTGATGATAACACAACAACTGAAACAACTCCACACTTTTTTCAGTGAGCGTTAGACCTAGTTTCGAGTGCAGCGCTCAGTGAGGGGCACGTTCTGCTTCAACACTGCCCCCTGCTGTTAGCCGGAGCTCATTTTTGAATCTCATTTCTACGAGACCTCCTTTAAGGCCTTTCCTTTTTTTATTTTACAGATTTTTGGTGAGCACAGAGAACCAGATGAATGTGGAAACATCCTAATGGTGTCATTCTGCACAGTGACACAATGGGTTTGTGAAGAACAACTTCAGGGGGGTCTTTAAATTGTATTGTTTTCCAAATACGTGAAGCATGAGTTTCACAGTTACGCGGTACACGCCGCCAGATAAAAAATGCTAATAGGAGCGGACCCTTGAAACCAAGACAAAGTGAATAAGATGCTTCGGTGAGAATTCAAACTCATTTGACAACCCAGTGGTAAAATATGTGCAACTAAAGCATGGTGAAACCTTGCTTCTGCTTGACGAGGGATGCAAAAACATTTTCATTTTATGGCTCAGAGACTAAATATGACAGAATTTTATTGAAGGAATAATGAAACATTTTGGGTGAAACACACTTACCGTCACATCTAAACCCTTAATTTACATGGTTTATTTAATGTTTACGCTAAGAGACATGTAAAAAAAAAAAAATCACACAGTTCTACTTCTACAAAGTAAACAAGCAGTGACTCTACTGGAGACCTGGAAAGAAAGGTAAACTGTTCCAGAAATAGTTGCTCTGATTGTGCATGGACTACTCAAATCTTGGTGACGTTTGTCAGGGCTGGTCTGTCATTGTGCCTTTAACCTCCTTCGGCAACAGAAACTGAAGAACACTTTGCTGCTGCAACAGACACACCATGTTGTGACAGAGTGACACTGACATATGAAGATGTTTTGTCTGCAGATGTCAGGAGTGAACGTCTGGGAAGATGAGACGGTCCGAGATCCACGAGAAAACAGGTGCATTTAAAGAAGTTTGAGACACACACAGTGTTTTTACAATACACTCGCTGTGACAGAATCAGGATATAACTTTTTATTTTTTGATTTCGCTGCTTTTTGTCTCACTTTCAGCACTCTCTCTCCCTTACTGCCGTGTGACACTCACTCGACCGCCGCTGTCTCTTCGTCGTTCGTGGAGCAGAGGGGAGGGGCCGAGTCGGAAATGTTCTCTTTGCAAACGCAAGCGACACGTGTTACATACTGTGCTTTTAATGAAAAATGACACAAAACTGAAGTACAGTAAGCGCCTGTGGTTGAAAC
>JAPQRN010000018.1:1045903-1062808 GCA_037367275.1 Coranthus polyacanthus
GCGACACGTGTTACATACTGTGCTTTTAATGAAAAATGACACAAAACTGAAGTACAGTAAGCGCCTGTGGTTGAAACTGCCGCCGTTCGGTGGATCAGTAGCGCATGGTTACGATAAAGACGTTCAAGGTTCCAATGGCCAGTTTGCACACGGGGAAGCTGCTGAGAAAACAATCAAGTGTGAAAAACCAATGTAATTGATCATTCTTGTAATTCTGAGTTGAAGATATGGGGCATTTATTACACGTGTCAACATAATGGGTACCATGGGGACATTTTACAAACTACTGATTTCGGCAGAACTTGGCTCCAAAAGTGGCCGATGGGTAATGTCAGGCTTCTCGACTGGAATTACTGACTTTGAGCGAGAATAATAGCTCAAAAAATAAAAATCACCCCCCACATGGGCTAGATGTTTGACAGTTTCATGTTCAGTTCCAGATTTACACTTTGGATTTAAAGTGGCCTGTACCTGGATAATGCAAGGTGTAAATGCGTTGCGACTGGATTTCGATCGGACCACACGTGGCGTCTGGATCTCAGGAAGGTGCCTGACATCGCCTACATCTCCACTCCCCTCGACCTCTGGCCTCCAACCCACTAATAATCTTGGAGCCTCAAGAAACCAGATGCTTACGTGGCTTTAAGTGGTGACAGAGCTCTTGAAGCAGTTCTTACACAAACAGGTGCATTTACGAAGACACTACGAAACAGCAGACCTGGACTGTTCATGATCCGGATAAAGATCTAATATTTAATACCAATCTAGTTTATAATAGTGTCCAACATAGTACATTTCTGACAGTGTTGAACTGTTTTCAGGGGGATGCTTATATCAGCTGATTAATTAACTATTATCACCTTTTCCCTGTTAAAATGATATCTGCCTTTAACAACCCAGTCAATCCACCTCTAGTTCAAGGTAAATATACCTCATTATCATTAATAAGACTGAGTATTAGACTTGCAGAAAGCTGACACAGTAAAGGTTCGGGTAAAATAATCATCTGTTAATAGTGGTAAATTCGGTTCGGACACGTGTGATCACTGTTGGCGCTTTCCACCGTATAATTAAAACTACACCAGAGTCATCCACGTACACGCCAGTAAATTCAGTCGTATTGCCACAGGGAGAGAAAACCAGACCGAGCCAGACAGAAGAACAGAACACCTGACAGAAAGTGGACGGACAGTCACAGCGACATGAGGGCGGAGGCGGATGACAGAGAGAGGAAAAGGCAGAGCGGATCCAGTCGGAGAAAAAAGGAAAAAGAGAGACAGACTGAGGCCGAGCGTCGACTCGTCACGTTTCAGTCGTACGAGACCGGCCGTTTGCCAGAACTCTCATTATCCTGCTGCAAGGTGCAGGTTTAACATGTGGGAGATAATGGTTTTCACTTGCAAAGCTACAATTAATCATCAATACCCAAACGGCTTCAAATTATGTACAAAGTCTGCTAACTTTCCATAGAGCCTGTGCTATGTATACAGTAATGTCATGCTGCGCAACCTAATATTACACCGCAGACAGCAGGCTCAGAGGAATGGCTTTAGCTCTGGTCAATAGAGTCCATTTAAATGCATTAGTCTGACATGTGTTGACCTGGCTGTGTATCTCTGCAGAAGGTCACCGCAGGCAGCCAAAGGCCAGCTTTCACACTTCACTTACACTTCATGGATAAAGCCTGTGAATATCCATGCAGAGGTGATGTAATTTTTAATAATAAAAAGGGTGCACTTTGAGATGATATTTCAGCTACCACTGATTTGACTTTTACACAATGCAGAGACATGATCAGAGGTGGATGCATTAAAAGTTTTCATTTAAAGTTGAGGCACAAGGGAAGCGTACGCCCTGTTGGAGCATGGATTATTTAAAAGGGAAGATGTTGTAGAGCTTCGTGAGGCTCGGGGGCGGAAGTCGTGAATTTAGTTTTTAATTTTAAATTTTCAGTTTAAAGATTCAAAGCTGCTGCCGATATCAGTTTTGGATTAGGCTGACGTTTTATGCATGATTCAGCCGTGAGTCTTAAGCATGTTTATCACTCCGCACTTAGATTTATTACTGGTGATAATTATCAAACTCCTCACTGTATGTGGAGGTCGGGTGGGCCTCCTTTTCTGCAGGGCAAGATAAACATGGAGTTTACTTTATTTATAAGATCCTTAGTGGGTTTTTTAAGCCACAATCTCACTACACTTCTATCATTTAACGTGCGTTCTTATCATACACGCTCAAAGGAGTGTATTATGTTGCAGATGCGGCTGTTTTTACAGAGATTGGTGAACCAGGTTTTAGTTACTGTGCACGCTCGCTTCGTTTATCCTCAGGACATTCAACATTTTTACTCCGATCACATTTTACTTCCAGTTATTCTTGTTTTAGTTCATGCATTTGTTTTGTATTTTAAGGACTGTAATTATTTCTAAGGTTTTACTATTCTTTTTTGCAGTATTGTGTATTTTATTGGGTTTCTTTTACTTGGCTTTACTGAAAAAGAGGCCTTCAAATGAATACGTTCCAAGTTAAGACCAAGGTTGACTGAACGCATGCATCAGCACATACGGCAGCAAACAACGGCAACTAGTTTAGTAAACTATTGGAATCTGCAGACAAGTACAGAATATAAATGAAGTCAAACTCATCTGACAGCGACATAAGTTAAGGATAAAGAGAAGGGATGTGGGACAAAATATGCAGTCCTTATTCTCTGCAAAGATATATTCCAGCTGAAGTTTCAAATTGCCTGGAGATAAATTACCTTCAGAGTTTATCTGAAGATAATTTGAAGCTTTAGCCACAGGAGGCAGACAGTTAAGGTGAATATCCTCCAAAGTTACAGTCTTTTTAACACTAAATCCCCTCTTTTTGTTCAATGGGGCTCAGTAAGGAAGAGGAAACAAAAGGACTGCAGTCTGGAATAAAATACTGAAACAAAAAGATACAGAAACTTGCACAAAAATTGGCAGTTAAGTGAAGTTTTTACTTACAACCAAATGCTACAAACTCCTTTATCCCCATAATTAAAAGAAAACACAAACGGTGGAAAACGCGCTACGTCAACCCAGCAGGGGGCCTCCTACCCCTGAACAGTCCAAACGAAACCCTAAAGAAACAACTAAACAAAAGAGACGGGAGAGCTGAACGCACCGGCCGAGCCCACGACCAAGGTGAGCCGGACCACCTGCAGACGAAACAACCGGCACAAAGGGTTACCGTGGAGACAGGTAGAAAAGGAAAATCTGTTTCAACGTCCAGTAGGAATACCAGGAATAATGACTCTGTTTGAATGGACACAGGGCCGTTGTTTTAGACAGACATAAAAAACTGTGAACCTGTCCTTTAACATGTCCTCTACCCCGTCTAATGAAAAACATGATAACTTTACAGAAATCAAGTGTGTAACTTCAAAGCAAGTATTCAAATATGACTTCAGTGATCACTTCCCTGTCCGTCTACCTGTAAAGAACGTGGTTTGCTTTCGGTTCCTCTTTCTCCTGTAATTTATCCCGCCGTGAAGCTGGATGGACAAATTGAAGAGGAGACGTACAGAGCAGAGACGACGTTCCTCTGTCTCTCTTCACAAAGTAGCGAGGTGAGAGCCAGGGTTAATTTCTCTTTGAAGGTTCACTTCACTTCAAGAATACCGGTTCATTTATTCATCACACATCAGCTCAGATACAGACGTGGGAAAATGTCTCGTCTTCTTAGGCTGACTTTACATTTTATCACGAGCTTAACAGGTGTGAAGTCCCACTTATCTCACCTTGTGATATATCTGATTTCTTCTCGCTGACCTTGTCTGCTCTCTGTTTTGGATTTCAAACAGCGGCGCAACCAACAGCAGATATGCACAGATATTGTCACACGCACAGGTTTTCAAAAATGCTCAAACATTCACTTGAGTCAAAGTGATTTTTTGTGTCACTCAGATCAACCTTTTACAGGAAACTAACTCCTCTACTTGGTTCTTAATTAGCTAAAACATAGAATCAGTGCAGCAAACTTTGCCATTTTCTACGCCACAGCTCAATAACTGGACCTATCGGGAGCCAGATGAACTATCAACCAATCACTGAGCTCTTTCTCCTCTCCTGAATTACTTGACTATTTCGATCAGCAGATTGTGCAGATTGATGGAATATTGTCATATTGTGATTATCGTGGAAAGTATTGCAATTCAGATTTGAGTCTGTTTGCTTGGTTATTAAGGAAAATGCAGAGTACTGATCATTTTGAAATGCACAAACACGTTAGAATAAAAAAATAAAAGTTAAAAGAACACAGTACCTCCCTCTACTCAGTGTCACTGAACCAAAAATATCACCAGACACACACGGGACCTTTAAATTGCAGCCTTTCGTGATTATATAATTGCACAGGCTGACATTGTGATTTGATTAATTGCGCAGCCCTTAGTTCCATTAAAAATGTATTGCAAAATACGAAGAATTTCCACAAGAGTCGGAACCCTCTGTGTTCTTCAGTTGCAGTCTACAGCCTTTATAAAAACTGTTTTAGATTACAGGTGCACGATACCGAGTGCACTGTATCAGAGTTTCTGCAGGCATCGGTTGTCATCCACTATGACACACTACACAAGATTAAAGAACCGAGTCCAGCGCCGGCGTCTGCAGCTGTAATCAGGCTGACCTGCCGTTAGTCTGCAACATGACTTAGTTTTAGCAACGTTTAACTGAGCGCAACATATCAGAGTTTATGCATGTTTCAATAAATTGTATTTAAGGCCTTTATGAATGCAATCATTGCTGCGCTACAGTTGTTTTTCACGTCCAACTGCTTGGTGTTGTTTGTCTGATTAAGACAAACTGGTCCTTAGCTTTTAAATGAAATCTGTCAATGCAAACCCCGTCACGTCACGTATAACCGGGTGTATGTGCATAATTAAACGATTATTAGACTTATACGACAGTGGTGGCATAAACAGAGTAGACAATAATATCATTAATCGCAATTATTTGTATAACAATTAATCGTCAGGCAGGAAACGGGCTTCAACCGAGCATTAAACCTACTGTTCTCGAGCCAGATCTGTTTGAACTTGCACAATGTGAACAGAATCTATTTTATTATACTCACCACTTGTGAAGGAGCTCTTTACGCCACGTTAGCCCACACACCGCGTCGCAACGCGCATAGCTGGATGCATTCTGATAGATTCTGACCAGGCAATTTAAGGCCTAAAATTCACATGATTGGATTTTAGACTGTTTAAGGGGGTGTATATGCATTTTTCTGCATCACATCTGAACAAACACTAATTCCAACTAACACTTGCTTATCTTTGTCAACACACTTTAAATCCTGCTTGAAGGCCAGCGAGTTTCTCATTGACAGTCAGGGCAGCTGTGTCTGAGCACATCTCACCGCGGAGCTCAGCAATGCAGCACAGATGGCATCAAATATACTGCTTAAAGTCATCATTCACTTTAATGTTGCAGCTGCCTGGCCGGGGGAAAGCTGCTGCGCTCCGTCTTTGTGTCTTTGTCTGGACACTAAAAAGTTAGCCGTGTCCCCCCGCTGACTCCCAACAACCTGCTCTGTATTCCAGACCCAAGGTGAAGGACGGCGGCTCCGCTCACCTCCACATCGTGCAAAGGAAAGCAGACTTTATACCAGGCAATTCTGTAAGTTAGCAGCCTACTCTATGGTCAGCAGGAAATAACAATGCAGCCACAGCGGGCTGCCATGCACTTTTCCAGTCTTGCAAGACTGGAATACATCATGACGTTCAGAGGAAAAAGCCTCCATATGCTTTTCTTTCTTTTGTTCAAACACAGTGCTTACTCCTTCTCTTCTGCAGTCTTGGGAGCACACGTTAAAGAATACCACGTTCTCGTCACTGATACCTGAAGAAAAACTGAAATACTTCAACTTGATTTGACTTTTTGTCCTAAAAAAAAAAAAAAATCACTCCTTTTGTTGAAGAAAACCAACCCACTGTGCACTTTCTAACAATGACTTCTGAGAGATGAGCCCTCCCTCTATGAAGGTGTGATATTAGGGTGACTCAGAGATAATCCACACGATGAAGTGATGATTCATCTGTATGGGGGGGGGGCTGAGGGTCCCCAACGGGATTTTAAACTAGATGGAAGAAGAGTCGAGGAAACTAAACATACCAGCAATTTGACTTCAGCTTTATAATCAGTCAATGTCTGCACCTGCAAACTCCAAATGAAAGAAAGCAATTGAACTAAGAGATTAAATCTAAAATGAAATCCTTTGTGTAATAACCGTTTCAGGCTCAAACATCCAGGGAATTTTAATATCCAGTCTGGGAGCCTCACACATCCTTCTCTCAACATACGACATCAAAAACAGGACTGTCCTTCCGTTTGACAAGTCTGTTACGTCTATATTTACACCTTCAGTGTCACTGAAGAGTCACACTGCACACACACCTGTTTCTAACGCAGGCAATTCTGTTTCAAATATGACTTAGATTTCACGTTACTCGTACCTGAAGGGAGAAGAGTTGAGCTCACCTGGGTGGACGCTTCAAACCTAGACGTGGGCTCAGTTCAGCTCCCGGGTCAGCGTAGGCGTACGGCGGACGCGACGCCGGGCTGGAGGCGATCCGCTGCTGTCAGGACTCTGATGTCAGGTACTGTATGTACACAGACGTGGAACGTAGCTGAGTACTTCTACTCAAGTACTGTGGTGCAACTGTGAGGTACTTGTACATTACTTGAGTATTTCTATTTTCTGCAGCTCTATACTTCAACTCCACTATATCTCAGAGACAAATCTTGTACTTTTAACTCCGCTCCATTTAGTTCTTTTTCAGAATAACAGTTTGTCATCTCCTTCCCGTCCAGTGAAAACGAAGGAAAAAGTGTTTCCTTTATGTGTCGAGTTTCAAATTCTTCTTTTCCTTAAGCTAAATAAACTCTTTCAACACCCTCTTGGATTTGCTGGAAAAATACTTCGTCACAAAGCTGAAAAGGTTTGTTTTTTTTCTCTCACTACGCCTCTCGCTCTCTCCTTTCAGTCTACTGCTCACTCGACCACCACGTGTTACTAATTGATGCATCTAATGCTTACAATACTG
Organism: Coranthus polyacanthus; assembly: GCA_037367275.1. Lineage (NCBI taxonomy): Eukaryota > Metazoa > Chordata > Actinopteri > Kurtiformes > Apogonidae > Coranthus > Coranthus polyacanthus. Next base: position 1,052,979 of record JAPQRN010000018.1, read on the forward strand.
TTCATCTTTGGCTACTGTTTGTCGCCACTGTCGTATTTTCCTCAAGTAAGAAAAACATCTGCCCTAAAAATGCCACATTAATGATCTTTCGTGGCATCATTTTTACTGTCAGTACACATGTCCTGTTATCAGCTGACAGCAGCAGCTCCTCTCAATGCACATTCACACTTATCTTGTCAACTCTACTTCACCTCGCATTCCAGTTCAGTTAAAAATAACCTGCAATATCAATCTCACGAGTAATTTTTTTCCTGGGGATGATGGAAAGTAAACACAAGCAAGTCAACAAATAATTTCAGATGAGCATCTAAGGTCAAAGTACTTTCTGTCATTCTGCTAATGATGCAGTTTTATCTCACGTTCATGCTGATTTCTCACAGTCAGCTATAGAAAGTGGTATCAATGTCAACTAAAACGCTGCATGTCATTCGTCCCGGCTGGAAGAACTGGAAGGAAGGCATCGCTCTCAGCTGCATCTGTGCACGTTTCGAGGAGAACTGGTACGAAAAATGACCCCAAGTAAACACGAGAGTAAACACGAGAGTAAACACGAGAGTAAACACAAAGCAGCCCCTTTAAAAAAATAATATGAAATACAGCCACAAGCAGCAGTTCTGGGGTTCGAGCCAACACAGACCGTTAGAAGAAAGCTTCGTCCAGTTCAGTGATGTTTGGACAAACTGTCACTGATTTATGGCTTAATTTAATGCACGGGTTTACAACCCCATACAACAAAGAGTCAGAACAGTATGGAAAGAGCATTTTAATATCACTGCTTTCTTTTGTAATTTGCAGTTGTAGAACTGGTGACCAATTTCAAAATAGTTTTACTCACATGAATTGTAATGATTGGAAAAACTATTTCTGATTTCTAGTCTGATTTGTGTTACGCTGTACCCGCTAGTTTTTTTTCTTATGTGATTTGTATGCCATTTCAGATCCTGATGTGGACATGTTAGTTCACGAAGTTGAAACACTAGCAATGAAATGTAATAAAAATGTTTTTTTGTGATACTGACAACTTGCTTACTGAAATCTTTCAGCGTGAATTGGAAGTGAAGTTACTTTCATAGCACTTTATTTGCTCTGATCTCAATGGAGATGAAACGTAAACTCGATGACTTTTCCTCCTTCAGTCTTTAAACACAAAAAATAATCCAAGTGAAGGAAAGTGCAAAAGACCAAACGCCAAGTGAAGATGTTTCCTCATCTCTTTGTTTGATGCTTTTGGCCCACACACTGTGGCGCTCCACATATTCTGGACCAGATCAAACCCTGGTCTTTTCTTGTCCATATTCAGGTACAAGTGATGTGTTCAAATCTGTCCAAACAAGTCATACAGAGAGGGAACAAACCAGAATCCAAGTGAACAAGACTGTGTGGCACAGGTTTAAAAAACAACCTGTGATTCATCGAACAAATAAAACAAATGCATTTCTGAGTCAGCGTCAAATTGTGTATTATCTTCTCTTCAAACCCAATGTGCCTTCTTTGTTTCCATTTCCCCCTCCTCATTCCTCTCCGTTCTTCCTCTTCAGTCCTTAGTCTTCCTCAGGTTTGGTCTGTGAGAGGCTGATAATCCGCGGTCACGCCGAACACTCTGCTTTCCATCTGGATTCAGACGCCGCAGGGGAAGGAGGGGGACGAGAAGGAGCGGAGGAAGGTGAGTTAGGAGGGGCAGAGGAAATTTGGGTCACACTTGAAGCCATAATGAAGGTATAATGCAGCAGCACAATCTCTGCTGCAGCTTCGAATAAATCATAGATGCAACACCCTTCACAGATAATAACTAATGGCTCCTCTCGACACCCAGAGACATCGCACAATATGAATCTGCACCTAACAAGTTAGACAAATGAATCCAACATCTGACACTGAGTACCTCCAACCGCACTCGCGTACCCAACAACCCCACCCCACCCCTCAAACCTCCAGCCAATGACATTTTACGACTACCTCCGAGGCACCAAAACAAAGATTGATCAGAGCAAAGGTATCAAGCTGGAGATTATGGGAGCGAGTTCCTCGGGTTTCCATTACTGGCCTCCTAATCCGTTTATAAGGATATGTTCTTAATGGGCATGGGCAGGGAGAGCTGTGTATAGTGTGAGACGGAGAGGTCATCCATCATGGACGGACCTCTGAGGCGGAGCGGGGACAGCAGGGAAGGTTAATGTCAGGCTGGATCTGACTGGAGCTCACATCTATTCAGCCTCCAAATCTCCAGTGACAACGCTGAGCGATTTAGCCGCTTTCTTCTTCTTTTGCTCTCATTGACATCTCGGATACAAATGCCAAGCTAAGCACCCGTCTGCCATCAAACACACTGCACAAAAACACTGCCAGTTCAGGTGGAATATATTCCCAGGGCAAACCATCAGTGAAAAAACAATTGACATTTAAGATATTACAAATATTACAGTCGAAACAATATAAACTTTGAGTTATATGACTTTTCTGACGCCGGGGACTGTGGATCTCTAAACAGGCAGAGCCTGCAGTCCCTTAACTCGTTAGTGGCTCAAATTTCCAAGGGTTCCTTAAATGCCCTTTAGCTCCACTACGGCAGTTTGAGGCTGGTTTGGAGCCAGGACCTAATTTCAAACCAGTTCTTTGAGTTTCAACAACCAAGGAAGTGGGTCTCGGCCAGAGAGGCACAAACATGAAGAACCAAGACCTGCTTACATCATGGGATTGTTAAGACCAGGGTTCAGAAACCAGGACGGAGATGCAAAACCAAATGGGGGCGCCTTACTGTAACAATGCTTTGCAGCGAGAAAAAACTAAATTAGAAAGCTAAATGATGAGAAAATGATTGGGTAGATGCGATCAGCGCAGATTGTCTATTATCCATCATGAACTGGAGGTGGGATTTTAATTTTAATATCTGTCAAAAGTAGTGAACAGCCCAGCACCATCTCTATCTATGGCTGTTGTGATCCCACTCACAAAATAAAAGGTTTTATAACTCAATCAAATTATTTAAAAAAAAACTTTATTTTTTGTTTGTTATCAGAACAAAACAGCAGAGAGAGTAAATAACAACAAACAGGCCTACTTCAAAAAGTAGGATGTATGTATTCACGTGTATAGCCAAAGCTGCAAGTGAACAACCAGTCTGATGGGACCACCTTGACCCTTTCACCAGGACCTGACCTGAAATTAAAATCACATGTATATTTTCAACTGTGCCTGTACGATGTGTGGCCATGATCCCATTGAAGCTCAGAGGAACCGATGAGCTCACTGTGGAAACTTCACATCAGAGACAGAATTTTGAACAGATTAGGATTATTTCTTTTGGTTCTGCTGTGCCTCCGACATGTGCAGCCCTTTGCATTTTAATCTGACAAGTTTCTGCTCTTCTCTTGCACGACCCGTAGAAAAGAAGTCCATCTCCGTGCTCAGCTTTGGATAAATGGGACTGACTACAAACAAGTACTGCAGAGAGAACAGTCTAAAATGTGTCCGTCTGGAAGTTCGGCTGGATTTCTGTTTGGGCTCATTTGTAGAAAAAAAAAAAGGCAGGCAGGTTACCTCACACCTCTCCATCATCGTGTCTGCCTCCACTGGTGCACAAGATGCAGCGAAGTCATGATGTATTCATGAGCTCCGCATGAATATGAAAATCTGAGCAGGGAAAACATTCTTTGACAGATCGCAACCTAAAAATGCATAAGAATGCAACCAGCATGACTCAGTTTGAGAGCAGAGAGGTGTCGCAGCGTTTCTCAAAGCCTTCCCTCGTATGAGAATTTGCGCTCATTGCTTTGATTTGACCAAAGACAGAAGCTTTGTGAGAATAAACACCGTGTCTTTGCACCGTGGAACGCAGAACGCCATCGACTGAACGAAGTGTGTTGAACGCGAGACTATTTCAGTTCCTGAGGTGAAATAAACAAACGAACGCTATTCATTTGTGTGCTCCCTTGAGTTTTTACACACCGACACTGAGCTCGATACAGATGCACGGATGCTTTTATGAGGCAAGTGGAACTTCAGCCAGAGGCATTAGCTGCTCCTAATTATTACAACCTGTTTTCACTTTCAAATGTTTTCCACTTAACCTCCTATCGACTCACATTCAGATGAGCCGCAGTCAGAAAAGCCTCTGTCTCTCAACCTCAGGATCCTTTTTTGCTATTTAGTTCAGCACTGAAAGAAAAAAAACGAGGGGGCGGGGGGTGTTGGGGGGGGACCTTCATGAAGCGGCAAAAACAGGTTCAATTCAATTCATTGCTGTATGTGTGTGTACCTGTATTCCCTTTTTGTGCCAGTCATCATCCCTGAGCAAACAGAAATAAGTGTTTGTGGCAGTTGAGTGAAACACAGAGGAACGGTTAGGTGCATTAGCATTTCAATCTGTTCTTGTCTGTATTTTTCAGACATTTACATGTATATAGAGAAACACCGGTGGGTTTGCGCTCCCGACGAAGCCTCCGGGGTATTTGCACGGCAGCGGAGGTATTATATCTGATACAAAGTGAATCTAGGGACGAGATGCAGGACACAAACACTTTCAGTGACAATGAAAGGTTGGAAATTACATCCTACCCAAGGCCACGGCGTCACACACAGCTGCAGTAGCTTAAGAATAAGAAGAGTCCGCTGCAGATTGAAGTCTGATAAATTCGACAAGTGCGCGGCAAGAAAATGCCAAATTGCAGGTTTGGTCATTGTTGACAACCTGCCTTTACTGAGGACAAAACAAGTGATTTCAAGCGTTGAATGCAATTTGTATTATTACAGCCGACTGTAAAATTCAATTCATTCGTGTAAATAAAATTCATGAAAATCTAGAGCTGGTACAGTGTCCACTATACTGCATAGGACATAGAGTGTTTATCACTATTAGACTCATCCAACCATTAGCGCTTTTGTCAACGTGTGATAAGTGCCTCCCTTTGTGCAAGTGCTTATTTCTATTTTAAAGGTTAATTTTTATCGTTTTGTACCTCTTATGTAATGTAGCACAGCATTAACAGTGTTATTCATAACGTTCTTTCTCAGCCCTGGAAATCAAACCATTTTTCCAGCCTCTTAAAGCATACGTATATAAAGGTTCTGTGTCAAGTACAGTTCACCTTTATCGTCCCCACAGGGAGATTCAGCCTCTGCATTTAACCCATCCTTGTACCCTCACGCAGCGGGAGAATTACCCGAGCAAACATGTTTTTGGTGGCGAGGACCAAGTCGAGGTTTCACAACAGTCGTCCACACACCAAAGCTTCCACTTTTTTCTACGCTCTATGTATTTTAGACAGAACTCCAGTGACTGTGCCTGAATGAATCCTGTGGGACACCGATGGAGCATTAACTAAAGTTCTACTTATTCATGCACACAGGTCATTAGAGGCAGAGGTTAGATCCTGAGCGGCCAGTAGGTGAACATATCAACCTGTACCCTGCAACCACAAAATCTATCACCACTGCTGATACGAAGTCTTCCTTTGATCGGACTCACATGTGCACGGCTGTCTGCAGGACACCGTGAAGCTCCGTCTGAACCTGGACCATCACAGGACACACTCATATTTATCTCTTTAAGACATGCCCCCGTCTCTGCTTCGCTCTCGCTCGGGGGCTGTTGGGTATATTTTTCTCAGTAAACATCTGTAGGCAGCTGGATGGTACCTCAGCTTTCCAGTGAGCGTAGTTCAAAGTAAAACAAGAGTTGCCTGCGGTCGCAGAGTGAAGTGGATCTGTCCTCTATGATCGGTCTGCACTCCGCTGTCAATCACAGCTGAGTCACAGTTCTGTGTGGAGAACGAGCCGAGACGCAGCTCTCTTTTAAACCCCTTGTGAAAGCAACTCTGAATGTACTTTAAATTAAATGTCCGTACGATGACGTTAGATGGACACGTTGAGCAGAAGACGTCGCAGCCGATAACACAGATAAATTAGAAACAGTATGAACACAGTTTCTAACATGTCAGTCATATCACAATTACAAGTTTTACACCAACTTGGTTTCACTATCTGCATTTACATGAACCATATTTCTCTCATCTGATCTGCACCAAAACATTAAATCAAAATGCACAACTTTTTTTTGACATCTTGAAGCGTCTAATTTAGACATGAAATTTGTCAATTTAAAAGAACATTTTAGTCACAGTTTGTGGTACAGAAACTAAAGTAACATGTAGTCTGACATGTCACCAACATGGACGTTACGGTGACTTCATATTTCACGTCGTTCTTGAAAATCGAGGTAAAAAGGTAAAGGTGAAAATCGCTGACAGACGCAGAGACATGTTGAGCGACTCTGAACACACTGTGGAGACAAAGTCACGGTGGCGTCACGTCTTTTTCAGGCGTGTGGTCTTTCTGCCCCGACACTTCAACAGCTTTACAACAAACTACGACTTTCTTGACTTGTAAAGCTATCTCATAAAAATATATTATATAAATTGGCCAACATCATGTGTGTAAATGATTCAAAGCAATCAATTCCAAAAACTTTGGGGTTGAGAAAAGGAGCAGTCCTCAGAAAGCTGGAGGGAAAACAAGGCTGAGGACACCTGAGTGAACACAACCGTCACAACACACAGGCCAAACGTTCACTTCAGGTGACAGAAAACATCTAAAAACATCTGAAACTAAACACGGCGCCATTACCTCCTCCTCCTCCTCCTCCTCGCAACACACACAAACCGCTGTGTGATTGCTGTAGCAGCGATGTCAGTCTACAGTCTAGTACAGTCGTGTTCAATCTGACAGGAAGGTACCAGAAGGAGGGCACCGCTCAGCTCAGCTCTGCGCCACGCCGTGACAGACAGACAGACAGCTCGGCAGACGTTTGAGTGAAAAACGACGACTAGATTGACGTCGGCGGGGAATAAAGTACTAGAAATGACTCCCGGGGTGCTCTGCCATCTCTAAAAGTTAATGACAGCTCTCTGCCACAAACAAGACGAAGCAACCTTTAAAGGCACTGCTCCGAAAAGAAATCTGGTGTCAGTTCACAATTAAGGAGATGAATAATTGATTTGGCTCTTGTTCTACATCAAATGAAGTCACAGAGTGCCCTTCACAGCAGGCGCTTCGCTGAATATAAAACCAACCTGAGCCGAGACTGGAGAACATGTATATGGAGCGTTTTTAATCAATCCTCTCTCAAATGTTAAAGACATGGTTGTTTGTAGAACGCTGCACTGCCTGGTGGAAGGTGACCAAGTACTTTTACCACAATACTGCATTTAAGTACAAATCTGAGGTAGTACTGGAAATCCTAATTGCAACATCATCCACAATTAGAAACACATTTTTTCACCTAATCGTGCAGCCGTACTTTTATTCTTCTTTATTCAACATTCTGTTATTTTACAGATTCAAATCAACTTTATTAATCTGCAGGGGGAAATTCAATCATTTCAGTACAATTTTGACTTACTTCTTGACATTTGAACCTTATTTTGACAGTTCGTCTTCATTCTTGAAATGTAAAGTTTTGGAAAAAAATCGGCCTCTCGTTATTTTTCTTTTACCTTAATGTGGCCTTAAGACTCCATCGTATTTGTATTATTAGAGCGATTACAATGAACCCTTTCATTACCATCTGAACACATAAATACATCCATTATTGTAATTCAGTTCATTGTGAACCTTTACTTCAGTGAGCTAAATCTGATTCCTCCATCTGTGCCGACGGAGACAAAAACACTGAAAGCATGTGCAGGACACACCGAGACGTAAACCCTGATTTAACTGCAGATCATGAGAAAATTACAGTCAGGAGGATCCATCTACTGTATCATTACAGATTGATCAGACATTAATCCAAGAAGATGGAGTCGAGGACTGAACAGCCTGTGGCTCCACATACATAATCAACTGCAGACTGTTTAATACTCCAGAGGTTTATGTAAAGGGCACATTAATACTGTATACGCTGTTTACCAGAGGGGGACTTGAGTCACGACTTGATTTAAGTTGCAATTCTTTGGACTTGAGACTTGATTTATTTACTGACTGGACTTGATTTACTCTGTTTTCACCTGGACAGTCTTGAAAAAGAGATGTTTAATCTCAACGCGCCCTTCCTGGTTAAATAAAAAATGTAAGTATACTTTGGTTAGTAGTGGAGCCTTACTTTTTTTAAAATCTTTGTGCTTGTTTTATATTGAGCAAACCAGACGCCAGAAAAAACGGTTTATCCAATAAGATGCACAAAGTCAATTTCAAATATTTTCATTACAGTGTAAATAACTAAATGTCTCCTGTTTGTGTTGAGTTTTCAAGTGCTTGTGTTTCTGTAACAAACAATCCAGTTAAATGTGTTGCCTTCCTCACACCTGTGACTGGAAGAACCCAGCAGGCCAGTCAGATAAACTATGGCATTGAACTGCCACCTAGTGGTCAAAAGCACACTGTACAGCAGTGACGTTCCGCAGGTTCAGGTGAGTTTTTGGGTCAAAACGCAGATAAAGTGACTTCTACACTGTGGAGGTTTTCAAAATACTAGGACACCGTTTCATTTATTTTTTGCAACTGAACCTTTTGTTTTTCTTTCAGCCCATGTCATTTTATTTCATATGTAAATCCTACTGAACAACAACAACCGTCTTAATGGGATGTACACCTACAAAAACAAACGTGAACCAATTAAAAACCACACAGAGGTCAGTCACCACATTAAATATTAGACACAAATGTTTATTTTGTATTTTGAAAAATTGCAGTTACACAACACACAAAGTAGAGTTGGAACAAATGTCACTGCAGTTGTCCACGTGTGACACTTAAGACACAACAGCTGCTACCCGAGACTCGGACAGAAATGTCTGAAACGTGTGACAGGGCTGGGATTAATCAGGGAAGGATATGCATAACGGATACGACACAATCAGGCGACAAACGCAGTTTGTTCATCTACATTACAACAAAATCTTGGGAGTTTACAAAGTCATCTGCGTTTCCAAAAATCTCCATTTAGTTTGAACACGATAGCCTCAGTCACATGACACAGTGCTGGACTGTTACCATAGTCAGATATCAAAGTAAATGTATAAACATGAGGGTATGATTCTCATAAGAATGTGTCACGTACTTTCCTCCTGGTACTGATATGACATGTATCTGAATGAGGAGAGCCTGAGACTCTGCTCTACAACAGACCTGAGAACAGTGTAGATGTATTTAAAAAGAGGTTACTTTTCTTTTTTTTACAGAAGATAAATGTAAAAACCCCCAGATGTGACATTGACACACACATAATCGATAAGGGCTGAGACTCCCGACTGACAAAACCACAGAGAGCAGGCAGATATTTAAGACGAGCTATGATGATGCAAGACCGCCACAGAAGCTGTAATCCCACCAACGCCGTGAACTCATTCCCCCTCTGAAAAAACTGCTTCTGAAACCATTACTGTGATAAATGAGCTCTCAGGCGCAGGATTACACCACAGCTGGATGTTACCACGAAAACTATGATTAATATGTACGAATGTAAAAATCAATTTAAAAAAAAGATGTTTGTATGTTTTTGTGCTTGTGATAAAAGAGCTCCGAGTTCAAAATCCATGTGGTAAAACTGGGTCTCATCAGCTGCAGAGCTCTGAGACGTCTTCATGAGGTCCATGTTGAGTCCTCTCATCCACCTGCCCAATGAAGAGGTCCAAGAGGTTTACGTGACGACCTTCCATGAGGGACAAACAAGGAGGTAGACAAACTAACCTCCTCTGAAGCTGTAGGCCCTTCTGTAGTTCCTTTTTTTCCCCATGTTATCACGGTTGTGGTAGGGGGGTAATTTCAGGTTGTGAGGGTCAAACTGCAGCATCGCTGGGACACATCATTCATTCATCAGGTGGAGCTCCAGGATGAAC
>JAPQRN010000018.1:1071751-1088644 GCA_037367275.1 Coranthus polyacanthus
AAATCTGTACAGTTGAGTGTTCCTGCAGCAGAGTTTGGAGGGACTGCGAGCCGGGACGAACGCGTACGGGGTCGTCGCCGGGGTCGTCGTCGTGGTGATGCTCTGGAGGCCGACTGTGGAAACAACCGTCAGAGACCGTAGTCACGTAGCTGCCAGGACCCTCTTTCATTGGCCTCAGTGCTTCGTCTAGCAGCAAATCAGCAACGTAGCTGAGCTTGTAGCAGATACTTCAAAATACACGTTTTTTTATAAAGTCTAACTGATATATTTGTTAATATAGCAATATAGTATTTCCTTGTACCATATTTTAACAACAGACAAAAAAACCCCAAAAAACGGTAAAGTTAAAGCAATGCATAATATCTTTACTTGTATTAAATTAATGTTTCAGTTTTGTCAGTGATATATTTCTAAACTAACCCTCACTGCCTCCAGGGGTCACACCATGCACAGTGTTCCTGTTTGTTCTACTGCAGCAGATACTGCAAGTGCACCTTTCGTTAACGGATTTAAAAGGTTAATAAACTCCCAGAAGAAATAAAACTAAATAAATAAATACAACAAAACCCCCTGAAGCCATGCAGATAGTTTTGGTTTTGAGATATCTGCCTCTGACGTTCACCTCCGGCCCGAAAATACACAGAATATAACCTCACGCAAACCAAAAAAAACAGTGATCTAATGTCATGGTTCAGTCAGTGTTTTAGTTTGAGCAGCTTCAAATGATGCTGCGATGATTCAGATGGTGTCAAATGTATGAAAACAGACAAACCTGACCTAATCAAATTGTCTAATGATTCTTAACCTTTACTGGCATTTCTAAAGAAACAAGGAACCGATAAAGAATAAGTCATGAAGATCTAGTGCGAGACATCACTGACACAAACAACCCACGGAAAAAAACTTCAAATGAAGATAAAACCTGACGGATGTTTTCTAATGCTCTGTTTTTCTTTACATTATAAAGAAACGCTGCAGGTAAATGCTACATTAACGTCACATTAGTGAAAGTACAAGTTTCTGACTTGTAAATACGATGAAGACGAACAACTGCAAAAACGACAGAGTGAAAATTTGAACAGCAAGTGCTTTAGTAGATTCTCCCTTTATTAAAGGTTTCCTTTCCTTGTTTCCTTTGGCCGACGAGGGAAACTTTCAGTGAGGAATTACACTGAGTTAAAAAGACTTCATATCGTATCATATCTCTGTGGAATTCAACAAATCCAGACCAGATTCTTCAGGAGAATCAGCACAAATAGATCGATGTTTAGGATGTAAATAATGGTTTGTTTTGGGTCAAAGTCAAGCCGCTGGTTCAGCGTTCATGTCTGATGTTCAGTGAGTGAACTTGTAAAATACTAAGGGTTACAAGCGGAGTTTGTCTGGGAATCCGATTCTGGGAGTCGGCGTTCGTGAGGAAAGCACACATCGGGTGTTTGATGTTTGAGTTCAGCGTCGAAATATTCTGAATATTAGACTAGAGAGAAAATCGAATAGAGGAAATAGTCTGACAACAAATACTTTTGCATACTTATGTAGACTTGAAAAGGATTAAAATCAGTAGTGTTTAGAAGAGGTTACATCATCTGTACAAAGCAGCTGAGGTGGCGTCAGAAATCCCACAAACAGATATGTAAAAACCTGGGTGAATAAATCTAAACCTACTGCGTCTGCATGGCTTCATACCATCAGCGGTAAGTGAGAAACGATGTGGTGATGTGATGTGGGCGACCCACCCCTTTACAACCTCCAGGAAACAGAAAGAAAGAGATGGAAGATAATGACATTTTTGGCAATTTTTGGCTGTTACTTCATCCCGGCTTCGTCTGCTCGCGCCGACGAGCAGCGACAGTCCAGCGTTAAAAAAAAGGCCACTTTTTGCCGAGGATGAATTTACTTCTGTAATACTATAAGAGTGGCAGCTTGACCTACTGGAGGCTGTAAATAAAATAAAATTAAATTAAAAAAAACAGAAACGTGGTGAGGGCCAGTCAGTAAGTCAATAAAACAAATGAAGGTATATTTCTCTAGAGGTGATACTGAAGAAAGAAGCATGGAGACTCTGTGGAAGCCCCACCCTTTGGCACTGTCATAAATACAACTCTTGAAAGACCCGGGTCCTGCTGCATAAGTTTCGACACAAACACTCTCACTGTTCTCACTCTAAAGTACAAAAAAAAAAAAACACAGTTCATAAATAGAGTTTATAAAGACATGAGTGGCATTAGAGAGAGACAGAGCGAGCGTCAGTTTGTCATTTTAGCTTCGTCAAAGAGAAACAGTTCACAAAAAAAACCCAACAAAACAAAAAGCGGTGAAGACGTTCACAGAGAAGCGCCGGTCGCACTGAGAATCTGCTCCGGCTTCTAGTCCCTCTGTTCACTTCCTCCCCAGAGTCCTTTGCTTTCGTATTCCAGCATGCTCGTTAGTTTAAGGTCTTGCCTACAGGCAGCAGCTCTGAGGGGATTGGTGGAGGACTGCGTTGTGTCCATGTGTGTCTGAGCAAGTAGGACGGAGCCCCAGTTTCAGAGACAGGAGTTGCATCTAATGAGGTTCATTTGTACCGTTAACTCTACATTTGACTGTGTTTGGACCTACGTGTGTCGTTGTGTTTGTACCGGGTTTAAATACAGATGTGTGCGTTGAGGTGGAGACAGAGTACGGGAGGGGGCGGGGCCTCCCTCACACTTCGCTCTCAGTGGAGGGTTTGCGCGTGGAGGCCCAGCCGGTGTCGGGCAGGCTGTGCTGGGCGTGGCGTTGCGGGGTGATGGCCGAAGGCGTCAGGGTGGTGATGGACGAGCACTCGGACGCCTCCTCCTGCAGGAGCTGCTCCGTCTCGCCGTCGTCCAGCGACGCGCTGCTGGCCTGCAGGGACACGGTGTCGGTGCGCATGCAGGTGTGAAGACCGCCTCGAGACGGCTTGATCTGTTTGAGGTCGTCCCAGTACAGCTCCTCGTTGGACAGCAGACACACGCCCTCCACGATGCGGATCTTCTCCTTGGTGTAGCTTCCGTCCACTCCGCCCTGAGGACGAGACGGCGTTAGTCAGATAGAGAAGTTTAAAGGTCGAGTCCACCGTCGGAAACCTTCAGTCTGTTGGTTAGGATTTTTAGCAGTCCTGTCAATTATTACACAGCATTCAGCAGAATTAATGAAAATGGTTTCGGTTACCAAAACAATTCTATTTATTATAATTATATATATAAAGAGGCTTTCTGGGTTTTTCAAAGATCTCTTCTTCATGAGGTCTATGTGTTTTATTAAACTACTATGAGTCTTATATTATAATAGTGAAATAAATGAACAGAGATGAAAACCATGGTCGACTGAAGGGGAACCTTCACGACTCCCGTAACCACTTGACCACCCAGAGTTGAGTAATTTCCAAGTCATTTAGTGTTTTTTCTTGTTGTTTTCAACCAGACCCCCCCACTCCACCTGTCACGACCGTTCTTTAACTGAGCATCATTTTAAAGTGTGATGAAGAGGCTTCAGTGCAGATTTACATCACACCGTTTGTTAAGGATTATGAAAAACAGCACAAAAAATAACACCACAGCACAACAAACTAAAGACACATCAGCAACAACACTGTGGTCTGTTAGTGTGGATTTGAATTCCTGAACATCTCTCCAGACAGTATGTCTCTTTGAAACATGCTCCTTTCAGTCGCTGAGGTTAGTTTTCATTTACAGACGGGTTCATTGTCCTGTGTATTTTAACACCTGTAATGTTCAGAATGTGTGGATACGTGAGGCAGCAGTTGTTCACGACATCTCCGGAGAGCGACACGTAATCGTGAGGCTTCACACGAGGGTCTCCAGGGGTTTTTGTTCTGCTGTGTCGCCTAAAGATGCCCCACTTAAACATATCAGTCTAAGACTACACGATGCCTAGGTTTTCACTGCTTTACGTTGCTGTCGTGGAGCTGAGACTCATTTGACTCGATGTGTTAGTTTGTTCGTGTTCTTATGTAACTTTGATGTTTTAAGAGTTCGTTTTTCTAACATAGGTCGTCTGGTGGAAACATACCATCTCAAAGTCAGGCCATTTTCTTCCCTCCTCCATGATGCCAGTGCGTAATATTTTCTTATGGTAGGACCCTCAAAACTCCCCATACACGTGCCTAAATCTTCCACAAACTTAGTAAAAACGCTGGAATCCAGATAGCATCTAAGCCATCTGAACACATGGGCAAAACCCCGTCTTCATATCTTGAGAAAAATGGCTGATTCTGAGATGATACGTTTCCACCAATGGGTCTCTCTCAGGAAAATTGACTGTTAACACTTTAGTTCAGATCCAAACTAACCAATCGAGGCAGCAGCAGACAAGCCACTCCCGTGTTCAACGAAGTAAAACTACTGTCGTCAAAGAGTCCGGCGGCTTTGACAAGATGTAATGGCTTCACTTCCCCGTCAGACAGACGGTGAGTCCAGCCATGTTACTAGTTAATAGCATCAATACTCTAAAGGTAACAACATGCTGTTGATCACAGAACCCAAAGGAAGAAACGATTCAATCTGCAGACGGCATGCAGTGGACAGACAGAAGCACAGAGACACGGACGGACGGACATGGACGTGACGCCTCCGTGCAGTGTAACTACCTCTCCATGTGGGAACTCAAAAGATAAAGGGAGAGAGGGAGTTGTAGGGATGAGAGAGCTGCAGTGAGGGAGAGAGGAAAACATGAGCCGCTCGTGTCAACACATTTCAACACAATCAGTCTGAACAGAGACAAAGGGGACGGCCTTTTGTCTCTACGGCAACCCAAACGGTCTGGGACTAAACAACGTCATGGATTCAGCTCAAATCCATTCAGATATTAAACCTTAGAGTTTTTTCTGTCCGCGCTCAGGCTGCTCGTTACCTCTTTCTTATATCGGAGCTGGTTGTATATGGGAGGTTTCTGCGACGCCTCGATCTTCACTTCCTGCGTGGACGTCCTGTACGAGGGGTTGCTGTAGGTCAGATTGCTCACCCCCGGGTCGGCGAACTTTGACTTTTTATGTCTGCGCAACAAAAACAGAAAGAAAGGCTGCACATTAAAGCGCCTGCTACATATACAGCAGAGGTTTTCAAAGAGGAGAAACTCAAGAAGAGACCGACCTGTAAATGATCAAGGCAGCGATGAGGATCAGAATAGCCAGGATGGTCAGAACTCCACCGATCACGTAGCTGATATGAAGTCCTTCACCTGCAACACACACACATGTTGACGAGAAAACAAAGAGAATCCAGTAAACATGACAGACAAAGTGTTGAAAATAGCAGCATTATGTTGTTGAATGTATTCAATTGAACTTGTAGAAGTGAACATTGTTCTTATCTGGCTGCACATTACATGACAGGCACCAGACGTTTATCCAGATTATTTTTTTACCGGCCTGAATTTGAGGTCTGGCTTTAATTTGTTTGAGTCGTCCTTGAGCCCAGGCCTTTAACTGACTCCTGGTTTTTACTTGAGGTATTTGCCTTTTTCACTTTTTATGAAACTAGGCAAACACTTTTCTTCCACTTTCTGTCTCTGAGCTAAGCTTAACCACAGGTTGTATTAAGAAGTGGATGGGGCAACACAGACGTCGTTTTGAAGCCTGGAGTTTGCGTTTTGGCCGTCACCAACGGAGGTAAGGAAGCGTGAGGGTTGACGGCGGAGCTAATGCTAAATGCTACTATTACTATTACTTTATTATTATTATTCTTAAGCAGCAACGAGACCAGAATGACTCCTGTCGTTTTTGAGAAAAGTTCAATGTAAGTCTATGGGAGCAGCATCTAGTGGCCGTCAGTTGTATTACACGTTAACGTCCACTAATCTGAACACATCCTGGACACATTTCTCTCATCGCAGATTTCACACTGCTGAGTGTTTCATGTACTGACCGTGAGGAGCCGTCATCACGTTGTTCGTTAAACAGCCTTCCACATTCATGTTCTTGTCAGTGCAGCTGTTTAAAAGACACAGAGAAGGAGATGTATTGAAGCTCAGGAGATTTTCTGTAATATTAGCTGTGATGTAGTCTGCTATGACCTCATTAAGTCAAACACAGAAACAGTTTTTCATCTGAACAACCCTCTTAGGGGACTTTAAAAAGAGCCCGTCAGCTTCTACAACTGTACTGCTGTGTTTGTGTTTTGTGTGAAGATGAAAGATACAGATGCTCCTTTATGATATGATGACAGGTTTTTTAAATCCATTCAAAGCCAAATGCACAGTGTAAAAAGCATCAAGGATGGCTTTTTTCACACCAGAGAGGAATGTTTTATGCATTTTTTTCACATATCAACAATATTTTTTAACCCAATATCCAGTCAGTGAACTCTTTCACATGAGCAGTGGACCATGGAGCAGGTAACGGTTGGACTCATTCTTTTAAAGGAGGTTAAAGCTCCTTCAGATGGACGTACTTGACCGGTGCGGCTCCTCTGTGAGGAGTGTCCGTGGGAGCTTTGGGGATCTTGTTGGGGACCGGGGTGCTGCTGGTTCCTCTGGTAGGAGATGTGGGGACATAACCTGAGACTGGAAAACACAAACAGATCAGCACCTGAAGACAGCGGCACATGTCCATTCTATCTACATATCAGCTCTTCATCTTGTATGTTACTCTCCTGCTGCTCTCTGTCTTCTTTCAGACAGTATCTAGATCAATCCTCTAGTATCAATCCTTTGGAGAAGTATTTGGTCACTCACTGGTGGAGCACGGCCGCCCGTCCGGTTCGTCGGGACACGCGCACACGAAGCTGTTGGTCTTGGCAAAGCAGAGGTGAGTACAGCCGCCGTTGTTGACGCCGCAGAGGTTTGTACCTGGACGAGAGGAGAGAGAGCCGGCGTCACACCGAGCACAGACTCAAACTGTGGTGGAGTTTCCTGCATTCATTCAGTTCATTTCCCCGGGATCCATGACAGACTACATGGACAAAAGTATGTGGACAAGCCTTTTTATGGTCGATCTTAGAGCCTCATCCTTATGCAGCTCTTTTTTGTTTTGCAAAGTGAATTTTGACTTAAAGAACCTCCAGTCCTGTCCATACCTGGTGATGGACAGATATCCATCAACTCCTGGATTATGTTCTGCATATTCATGTACATGTGAGTACACACAACAACTACTGCATCTTTTTTCTTCTTTTTTCTTTGATTTGAGACTGTAAATAGGCAGATTTGTAATTTGGGGTTATATAAATAAAAGTTACTTGACTTAACCTTTTCCACTTCCCACAAAATTTAGCAGCATTTACATCTACATATAGTACATGCCTCAACACTTAGGAAATGTGGCTTTTCCCGAGTTGGCAAGTATAACTGAACTTTGTAGCCTCTTGCCTCTGTTTTACTTCCTCTCTGATACCTTCTGCTTCCTAAGGCCACTGTGGTTGACTGTTGTTTACCTGCCTTCTCTGTCTACCATCATACACCCACATGAACCTCTGCTGCTCGGTCTCTGGCGTCTCCTTACCTGTCTGTCTGTGAGGTGATACCACTATAATGTCCATGAGGCCCTCCACATTGGCCAGCACGGTTTCCTTGTTGCGGCCGGTGTGTTTGTCGACCCGCTGGATGGACTTAGTCTGCCAGTCCGTCCAGTAGATCCAGCGGTCTTGCTGCGAGAGTCGGGAGAAAGGAGTTAGAGGGGAGGACACCGGCTTCAACTGGGGAAACGAAGGGAGAAGAAGAGAGGAGAGGAAAAAACACAGACAAGGAGCAGGGGGACGGGAGGAAGAAAGGGGAGGGAGAGAGAGGAGGAAGAAAAATGAGGGTCAGAGTGGAAGGGAGGAAGAAGGAATGGTTAAGTCGAATGAGTTCAGTATGAAGACGAAGGTACGACGGGCCAGAGTCAAGACGGTGAGCGAGTGATGAGTGTGAGAGAGCAGATGAGTGGAGGAGGCAGCCAAAAGGGGGAGGGGTCAGCCCAGTGATTGACAGCTGAGGACGAGAAAGGGGAGAGAGGAGGGTACCTGTGTGAGGGCGAACGGGTGGGACACGGGGCTGACGAGGACCTGACGCAGTTTCCCGTTCAGATCCGAACTCTCAATCCGGTCCAAGTGAGCGTCCACCCAGAAAATCCTGCAGAAAAATCACACAGGAATTTAAAGACAAATGTACCTGCAATGACACAGCCCTGATTATGTGGAGTGAGGGGTAGTGAGGTCATGTATGTTTGACTTTAGAAACTGTAGTTACTACCTTGGATATGCAGTAGTTTTATTTGTGTGTCTACCTGAAACTGGCTAGTAGCTAAGTCTGGTACAATGCATCTTTTCTCTTATGAGATGAATGTTTTTTGTGCATCGTCCCTGTTAAATAAAATAAACTAAAACAAAAGAGATACTTATAGCTTCCTACACAGTCCGTAGCCTGGTCTTTAATGGTCATAGTTTCATAGATTGAAGCATAAATTCTGAAGTCTGTGATCATATCTTTTGTTGTTTTTGGAGGTGTTTAGCTCCAAGAAAGATTCATCACATTAGACGACAAAGTCATCAATGACTGGGCCACGGCTGGACACACAACGGCTGAATCATCTGAAAATGCTCATCTTTACTTTGGGACATATTTTTATTATATTTACTTTTCATCTTTTGTTTGTCAAAAAATCCAATATCCAAACCCAGCAAAGTGTGACTCAGCTTAAAGCGCTCTGTCTGCCTCGTGGCTACAATATGGGGTTGGATAGTGTTAAAAGGCAGAGGGAAAAAAAAATCAATCATATCTTTGTAGAGATAGTTCCTGATGCTGTGATGATTCAGTTTCCTTATGAGATGATCACAGCGTCAGATCTAAGAACCCACTCAGAGTGAAAACGAGCCAAACGGCCGATCGTTTTCAGCTTCTCTCTGTCTGTCTGACCTTCGTGTGTCGTAGTCCAGCGTGAGGCCGTTGGGCCAGCCCAGGTCGGTGTTGATCAGGACTTTACGGTCAGATCCGTCCAGGTGGGATCTCTCGATCTTCGCGATGTGACCCCAGTCGGTCCAGAACAGAAACCTGTAGAGATGAGGGTGAAGAAGTGAGCAGGTTTTTCAAAAACTACAGAACTTAAACCACCTTTTACCATCGAACACCCGTTGACCTACTGCGCAACACACAGAAGTACACACACTTATCACAACATTATGTACAGTAGCTGTTTCTTCTCTTACCCTTTACTCGGGAACACAGCGATGGCTCGAGGTTCATCCAAACTGTTATTGACCAGGACTTTGCGGCTCGTCCCGTCCAGTCGAGCAACTTCGATCGTGTTGCGTCCCGTGTCTGTCCAGTACATGTTTCTGGCCACCCAGTCCACAGCCAGCCCGTCTGTGGTCCTTAAGCCCTGGCTGATCACCGTCTCCATGTCTGTGCCGTCCAGGTTGGAACGCCTACAAACAAACATTTGACAGATTAAGGCACAGAGCTACACACTTCTATTCATCAGGTGAACGTTTTGCAGATATGTACCTGATGACGTCCAGCGTGACGTCAGTGTAGTACAGTTTTCCGTCCACACTGTCGTAGTCCAGTGAGATGACGTTGTGCAGCTCGGGGACAGGGACGTGCACGTCCGTGTGGTCGTTGGTGTCCAGGGAGATCCGGCGAACGCTGACACGGTTGGAGAAGAGCAGGTATGTCTCAGGGGAGTCGTCACATGACCTGCCGTCTCCTTTGAGCAGGATGCCGGTGGGACAGGCGCACGACGTGCCGTTGGGACGAGGCAGGCACAGGTGGGTGCAGCCGCCGTTCCTCCTGCCACATTTATTAAAACCTGAGACAGAAAGAACCATCAAACAACTTGACACAAACATTTATGTGTGTCAGGGTTTCCATTAGCTGGTAACTACCAGTTTTTCAACGGTAAAATTCATTTTAAAATGTTATAAATTAAACAGCCGACACTTAACATGTCTTTTGATGCAACAGTATCTCCAGGATCTCGGTGGAGATGAAGAAAAAAGACCCCGCATGCAACCTAATAGAACCTGAATGTCCCTCCTCTGGTGTTTTCTGCCACACCTACAAACCCATCATTCCTAGTCATTCTAGCAGTGACGAGAGCCGCGTCGTCCTCTGACTCACCCAGCGGTCTGTCTCGGTCCACGGCCTGGATGTCCATGAGACCCGGCAGGTTGGCTCGGACCGTGATGGTGTTGGCCCCGGTGTTCTTGTCGGCCCTCTGGATGCTCCGGCTCTGCCAGTCGGTCCAGTAGATGTGGGAGCCCAGCAGGGTCAAACCGTACGGGTGCTGGACCGGAGTCACAAGTGTGCGGCGGTTCAGCCCGTTCAGGTCGGACGCCTCGATGCGCTGATGAGACAGAGGACGTTTCACTTCACGCATCTGCAGACATCTGACTTTTATCAAACCATGCTGTCTGCAGTATGTAAACGTGGTCATTTATTACTAATATTATTTATTTATTTGTAGAGAACTTTTCAAGATACTCAAAGACACTTTATAGAAATGAAAAAAACAAAACAAGGTTTTTCCTGCGTGGGAGCAAATACCTAATAAAAATCCCACCCTAGTACAGCGCTTTTCACCGCAATTATAAAGAAAAAGTCAAACGTTTAGGATCCGAATCCCCATTTTTTCCAGACTTTTACGACAGTCGACCTTTCATCATAAATCTAATAAAGACATGAATTCAACATTGTCTTAAAAAATTGCCTTTGTTTTGTCGATCGGTGGATGTCCGAGGAATGTTCCAGTTTATTTCTCTTGTCTTCTTTTCTATATTTGAGTGTCTCGTATCACAATGCGTGATGAACTGACCTCGGTGTGAGCGTCGGCCCACAGCAGCTGCGACCCGGCCATGTCGATGGCCAGGCCGTTGGGCCAGCCCAGGTTGTTACTGATGAGGACCAAGCGATCCGACCCGTCCATCGCTGAGCGCTCCAGTTTAGCGTGTTCGCCCCAGTCCGTCCAGTACATGTAACTGGAAACAACAGACACACAGGACAAACAGGTCATGAGACGGTAAAGAGACAAGAAGATGAAGACAAACAGGCAAAGACAGAAGTAAATGTTAGACACAGAGTTTTTTTATTGGAAAAAAAATTTGATTTTGTTGCAGTTAATTGTTGGTTGTTGATGATGTTGCTGTGTAGCAGGTTATTCTGTCTGTGACTGTAATGTCTTTCCACTTGTAGTTGTACTTATCTCACAGACAAAAACAATCTGCATTTTTAGTTGTAGCTTTAAAAGAAAAACAAATGTTGCTAAAAAATGAGCTAATACTTTAAAATGGGCATAACAATACTGTTCTCTTTGATTACAATACATTTTCTCTCCATCTGCTCCAGAGTTCGTAATGTTTTAGATCGTTTGTTTCACTTCTCAAACCTTTGCACATTCTACTTTGAAATACAAGCATAAGAAGCCAGATAATGATCGTTTTATTAAAAGAAATTCAATCACTTAAATCATAGAAGGACTCTGTAAAGTCCTTCCTCAACAGCTACAAGTGCACGGTAGCGAATACATAAGTCTGAAGGTGAGAGGATTTCATGACAAAGTGGACATTAAAATATAAAGCATGCTGCAAAAGACGCCTCACCCCATCTCGTGGTAGAGTGCGATGGCACGAGGGCTGTCCAGGTTCTGCCAGACCAGGACTTTCCTCATGGATCCGTCCAGGTTGGCCACCTCGATGCGGTTCGTCCCCGTGTCCGTCCAGTAGATCTTCCTGCCGACAGCGTCCACCGCCAGGCCGTCGGTCGTCATCAGCCCTGCACAGACGAACGGAGAGAGACAGAGAGGCGGAGTCACGGCACTGTGAGGGGGCGGAGTCAGACGCCACGGTATCTGTAAGCCGTCCTCCTCACCTGTAGATATGATGTCTTCATGTGCTGTTCCATTAATGTTGGATCTGCTGATTTTCTTCAGCGTGCTGTCAGACCAGAACACTTTTCCTGCAGGAGGAGCCACGTTCACATGTTAGCAGGTTATCTAACTCATGCACTTGTTGTTTTTGCTGTTGAATTTTGAGAAACCGCACACCTTCTTTGGGGTCGACCCCGATGGCGATGGTGTTCTTCATGGAGCTGTTGACGGCCAGAACCACATCGGCAAAGTACGGGATGTCCAGAGAAACCATCCTGATGTCTGTCCTCCGAGCAAAGATCAGGAAGCTGCTCATCCCTGCACACACACACACACAGGGTTAGGTCCCGTCTGGGTTCCAGCATCTTCCCTCAGTTCGATGAAGACTTAGGTGCATAAGTGAGGCAAGAAAATCTTACATTTATTCAATAAAAATACATAGTTTCACATCATTTTCAACCATTACTATTACCACATCTGTGTACACAAATTTGGAAAAACCAGAGCAGATAAAAACAACAAACAACAAACTTAAAAGAAAACTAGGTAAAGAAATCATTAGATCTGGGAAAAGTCACTTAGTTTAGATTTTATAACTGAGCCTCATACAGGTAAAGAAAACCCTGAGTCATACTGGTCATGGTTATCTCTGGGCCGCTTCACGTGCACCGGTGAGTTCTACAGTAGATCAGTTGACCTGGTGTTGCAGCTGTGGAGGCGATGCATCTGGATGAGTGTTACTTGTGCAGTCAACGTTGTTGTGCAGTGTTTGCATTGTCAACTCTGTAGTAGTCTAGGCTGCGCACGTTTGCCGTAATGCAGTTATTTTCCCATCATACTTATCTGCTCGGACCTCATTCCAACGCCCACGTTATGTTGAAGACCCTTTTAAAATCAGTTTTTTTCAGCTCTGTTATGTCCTTGTTTTAACCTCATATTTAGGACATCAGATTAGAGCTGAAACCGGTCACTTACTGCACAGTAAACACATCTGACAGGTTACACTTGCACAACTTTCACTAATTTATGAATTCACGAAAAAGGATGCAGTTTTTGACACAAATTAATTGGGTGTCTGAGGATAAGTGGATCGTTAGTCTTACCAACATGGTTTTGTTAAAGCTTAGAAACTTCTAGTTAACGACAGACGTGGACACACATTGGTATGTAAAGCCTCTTCCTTTGTAACTTTTAGGTGTAATGGTTCTGTCGGAGTTGGTGCGTTACCCGGTGTGCAGGTCTTTCCGTCCGTCTGCAGGTTGATCCCGGTGGGACAGGCACAGCTGGAGGCTTTGGGAGCAGGAGCCAGGAGACACAGGTGGCTGCAGCCTCCGTTATTCACTGAACACGGGTTGTGCACTACAGGTGGAAACACACAAACTCAAATAAACTCAAAGGCCAGCCTGCTTTCTAGGTCAGATTAAAGAAGAGTGAGGATAAAAGAAACTGGGGCGAGCGGAGAGAAAACACAGGAGTGAACAAAGTCAAAACAGATACAGAACTCAGGAGAGTCGCGTAGATCAGAGATCACGAGGTCTGGTGCGAAGCCCCGAGGCTCTGGGAACCTCACGCTCACTGACGCAGGTTCACTTTACCTGGGAGACACAACCCAGGGCCTACACAGAAACTGGATCTGAGCTTTGGAAAAGGCGGCAAAAACCAGAGTGGGAAAAAAACCACACAGCAGAAAGCACATGTAGTCAAATAGGAATCACTTTCCTCGACTGATCCACATGTTTCACTGATACGAGCCGGACTAAAAACCCCCAAAACAACTTCCTCCTCTTCTAAGGTCTATCTTAATGGATCTTAGCTTTTTCTAATCTTTTATTTTCATCTAGAAACTTATCTCATAAATCTAGATTTTTTCATTTGTGAATACTGCTTTTGCCTGATTTTATCATTGCCTTTTTGGTTCTTTTCATTTTCACATTTGTGTCTTTTTGGTTCTTTTGAAATGTAAATATATAATCAAATGAATAAATAAGACTCTGTGAGTATCCGACAGCGTGTGTTAAATATAAAGTTCACACACCTGTCTCTCTGTGTCGGTGGAACATGTGGATGTCCATGAGGTTCTCCAGGTTTTCAGCCAGCGTCTGCCGTCCCAGCCCCGTGAGCTTGTCGGCGCTCTGGATGCTCTTCGACTGCCAGTCGGTCCAGTACAGCTTGTCCTCGTGCACCGTCAGCCCAAACGGGTGAGGAAGCTGGCTGCCGATCAAAACCTGAACACGGCAGACGGAAATAAAAAGGTCTGAGGAGATCATTTCCACAAGTATGTCTGCAGTGTTTGTTCAAATCAACGAAAAAGGGTGATATGGCATCTCTAACATCCATTTATGAGTCCTGTCTCAACAGGAACAAAAGACTGGACTTCTGCTTCTTTTACAAACATGTCTTTTCTCTCTTCATACATCATAAGGTGGACTGACATTTATCTTTTTAAAATCTGTCCGGGTGGATTTTTCTTTTATATTTACAGGAGCGTTTTGTGTTTAAACTCCAGCAAAAGACAAAACTAAAATAAAAATGAACATCAAGCCATTTCATTGTTTTTTTTCTCTTCACTTCACCACTAGATGGCAGCATTGTATGAAATTGACAAAAAAGGGACCTGAATCAATACAGAAGTGTTTATTTATCACCAGTTACCAAAAGACAAAACCTGTTTTGCTGAAATAATTTCTTTCCCTTGCAACAGTATTTTAAAATCTAATGCGTCTATTTCAACCATCGTATCGACCTGTTGCAAACACTGAACCAAAAAACACATTTACTGAGATCCTTCTTAGGGCTGGGTGATAAAACAATAATGCTAATCATTGTGATATATCATACTGGTCGTCCTGGAAAGAAATTGGAAGGGATTTGAACTTTATTGTGATAGATCTTTCGTTCGTACGTTTTTGCCTTCATTGCCCAATGTAAACCTTCTATTATCTATTGAAACCCAAAATAATAGCAAAGTTAGCAAAATAGCAAGATTTAAAGGATCTAAACTTTTATGGTTGTGAAGCAGCAGTTTGCATCCATTCAGTAGAATGAATGAGAAAAAAGACTAATGCCAAAAACTAAAACTTTTTGCATCTGTTTTGGAAAACTTGGAAAAGCATAAAAGCAGCGTTTACCTGTCTGTCCGAGCCGTCAAAGTTGCCGTATTCGATGGTCTTCATGCCGGCGTCGGCCCAGTACAGCCTTTTGGTCTCGTAGTCTATGGCGAGTCCGTTGGGCCAGGTCAGGTTTGACGAGATGATGACGATCCGACTTGAAGCGTCCATTCCTGCTCGTTCTATCTTAGGGTTGGCTCCCCAGTCGGTCCAGTACATAAACCTGTGGAGGACGGTGACAGCGTGAGATGTGAGCTCCAGAAAACTTACTTTTCAACCATTAATCCTTCTTAAGAGATCTCACCCTCCGACTGGGTCGACGACGATGTCTCGGGGCCGGTCCAGGTTCTCCCAGATCAGCACAGTCCGCATGCTCCCGTCTGCGTTGGAAACCTCGATACGATCTGTTCCTGAAGATCACAAACATAGGATTAGTTATGATCTAAGAGCACAGCAGCGTGAACAGAAAGCAGCAGATACATGATGAGACTGTTTACCAGCGTCTGTCCAGTACAGCTTGTTGGTCACCCAGTCAATCGCCAAACCTGCTGGACTCTCCAGACTGGTGTCCACCACCACCTGGACAACAACAGAAACAGGAACGACACAGAATCTAGATGTTTGAGCAGCAGAATGAGATCAGACTGGAGTTTAGATCTACACAGAACAGATCATTCACATCTACAGATCTGGAGGAGATTCACAGATCGTCACGTCTCCATTTCTCTTATTTTACTCAAACACATACCTATAAACAGTCTCTCAAGTTTTTTCCAGAGCTGTACACGGGGTTTGTGTTTTCATGCTTTTATTTTATTCTGGCCTTGTTGAATTAACCTCACTCTTGTGCAAACGGAGCATGCATCATTTCCACGTCTCTCCCACTAGGTGGCAGTATCGTATCAGCGTCCTGCTTTGTCCTGTGCACAGATGAGACAGAAACATGTGCACTGACCTCCTGCTTGGTGCCGTTCCACAGCGCTCTGTTGATGGAGTCGGTGGTGACGTCCGTCCAGTAGATGTAACTGTCTTTGGCGTCCCAGTCCAGCGCCACGGCGTTGCGGACGTCGGCCAGAGGGATGACGTCATCGGACATGTCCTCGGTGTCGAAGCTGACTCGTCGGATGTCCGTCCTTCGGGCAAAAAGCAGGAACTTGTCAAGACCTGATTAAAGACCAAAGGTCTTCTGTCAGTCTTCTAGTTTTAACAGTGGGGGTCAACAATAACACAGAACAACAACACCGACACAAACAACCAACAGCTTTTAAAGGGCTAATCCAAGCAAAAACTGGAATCATCAGAACTCAAACATTATGTCTATAACAAGGGTAATAAATAGAGACGTTTGTCATAAATATCTGAAAAAATATGTTTAAATATCTGGTAGAAAAATACACTTTAAAAGGAGGATTAATAACTTCATCTGCACTGAAACAAACATAATATGATTTATCTTGTTTTTAAAGGTTTTCTTACTTTTCAAATATCAGATTTTTAATAAAGTAAGATGACGTTTCAACCTTAGTGATAAACTGTTTTAGATTATATGAAGAGCATTTCTTTATTCTTCTTCTTAAATGTTTCCTCTAAAGGTGACGTCTTCATACGTTACGTCGGTCTGATCATTTCACACTCCTTATTCCATATTATTAAAATATTTACTGTGACAGAACGGTAAAGCGTGCTGGTTTTTGGACTCACTGTTGGAACACTTGTAGTGGTCGACCTTCTTGAAGCCGGTGGGACAGGCGCAGGTGTACGTCTTGTTGCTGGGCAGACACAGGTGACTGCAGCCTCCGTTGTTGGCGCCACAGCGGTTCCTGCCTCCTGTAAGAACCAACGTACGCGTCAACATGGGACCGTTTCATGAGGTTTTACTAGAATAATGGCCGCCTCGCACAGTCTTGCTGTTTATTCCTGACATACTGTATTTTTTAAGTGGTTTAGTACGAGGTGCGTGGACTGCTTTTTGGTTCTTGAAGATGTTTC
>JAPQRN010000018.1:1097515-1112505 GCA_037367275.1 Coranthus polyacanthus
AAGTGTCCACCTCAGGACAGACTGACGTCCTGAGGACAGACTGACGTCCTGAGGACAGACTGACGTCCTGAGGACAGTCTCGGTTTCGGCCTCTTCTTCTGTGCTCTCTCAGCCTCTCATGTTCTCGTACTGTGGACCACATGGAGGCGTGTTTCTCTCTCATCGTGCTGCACTGTTTTGAGGTCAGGGCTATCGGACATAAAATGCACACACATCAATAAATCGCAGCTTTTCAAATAATGCATTTTGGTTGGACTTAAATGAACTGGACTGGAGTAACTGGCTGTTTGGGCCAGAACCCGGCACGTGAGGAGAGGACTGTGAAACCCTGCTGTCAACGGCGTAGCTGTGGAGACAGAAAGTCAATACAGACACTCAGCATCGTCCTGGATGACAAAAAACTAATTCCATATGCAAAAAGGCCAGTGAGAAAGTTGAGGTGTTCTAACATTGATGGATCACTCTTGCCTATATTTTATTCATCTTTTATTGAGTCTGTTTTAATTTTTGCAGTGGTTTGTTGCTTTGGCAGCCTCGGCGTGGTTCACAGAAAACAGACTGAGAAGATTATTAAACTTTGCCAAAAGACCATTTGGCTCCAACTTGAAAGATCTCAGCCGTGTTTATCTCCTCATACTCAGAGGGCAAAGGTCATCCAAGTGGACTCTCAACACCATCTTTATGCAGAGTTTGGATTATGTGCATTGGCTGACAGTGAAGACTATCCAATCCAACCCAATTCAATATGTCCTATTAATTATATAGACCGAGACGGCCTACCACAGTCTAGTTTTGGCAGGAAAAGTTGGATCTCTTTCACACTGAGCTTCAAATTAATGAAGAAGCTGGGACAAGTGTCCGTAACATTTTTCTTTCCTTGCCCGTCTTTTGAGTTTATTTTGTTTACATTGTCATCTAAAACATTTACAAAATCTATCACAAAAGCTATTTTACTTTAATATTGAACAGACATTTTGCCATTATAATTGTTCTGAATGTTTTACCTCTAGATTTCTGGAATGTTCCACTGCTTGGTAAGTGTTAAAGAAGAGAATAAAGTACAGTTTTCCTTTCAATCTGGACCAAGAATCAGCCTTTAAATGTGGGCCCGAGCAAGAGGGATTCAGATGTTACAGAGTGAAACAAAATGGCTATATTTTGGACCCAGAGGACAGCCG
The DNA here is from genome assembly GCA_037367275.1 of Coranthus polyacanthus. NCBI lineage: Eukaryota > Metazoa > Chordata > Actinopteri > Kurtiformes > Apogonidae > Coranthus > Coranthus polyacanthus. Next base: position 1,098,694 of record JAPQRN010000018.1, read on the forward strand.
AGCAGGAGAATGAATATCTGTGCATCTGTTCATTCTCCGTCGTCCTTCCTCAGGCAGCTCAGGTGTGTTTTCTGATCTTATCTGAACATGTGGGACACAAACAGCTTCGCCCTCGTCCCCCTCTGAGTCACGGACAGCTATGCAGGCGCCTGGTTTTGATACGGTCACCTTCTTTTCTCGTCGTCTCCTCCCTCCCTCACCCGTCACCCCCTCTCGGCTCTTTCTTTCCGGGGACAGCTGGAGGAGCAGCTGCAGGCCGACGGGGCATCAAACATCCCACCCGGCCTCTCGCGGTAACGTCCCCTTTAACCTACATGTGGCACCTCGTGGCCCTCTCACGCCTCGACGCAATCTGTCACACTCCATCTGAACGCCACGAAGCCTCCAGCTGGACACGACGGCGATCGAATCGAAAAGATGCTCATTTACAAAACGTCACACCTGAGTTTTTATGGTTTCGAAAGGTTCATTAGTTCGTAGTTTCATTGAGTCTTATTTTATATTGATTTTAGCCTGGTTTGAGTTAGTGTTACGAGAGCATAAGGAGTTTTATTTTTGAGGAATTGACTAGTTTTAGTTCAGTTTGAGTTTTTCAGGTATCGTGAGAAAAGGCTTGATTCACAGAAGCTGAAACAGGTCGGATGAAAGAATGCATGGCATCAAATATGGACGGGGCAGGAAAGAGGTTTTTTCCTTTTATTTGTCATTCATCTGTGTATCTGCACTTGTAGTGTGCCATTAACATTTAATATATTTGATATACTGCTAATGAATGGTAAAAAGGGGTTACCTTTCTTTTTTTTTAAGGGCTCATGCACCCGTGTCTATAAGAAGCATCAGGTTTTGGGGTTTTCATGTTTAATCGTTGCTTTGTTTGTGTGGAGCTACAGCTAAATATTCAACTTTAGATTCAGTTTTTAACTGTGTTGAACGTTACATACAGTACTAAAGGTCCTTTGCCTTTATTTCCCACGTTGTAACATACATACATATAGCCACCAGGGGGAGATTGTTTTGGGAAGCTGTCACTACGTCTATCTTTATATACAGTATGATGTCAAACGCGTTGCATTCTGGGATTGACAGAGGGAAAAAAGCAGCTCTGAATTGGTTCGTTTTTGATATCATGCTGCCATTTTCTCATCATATCATAAACAGTATAAACAGTGACTCATGTTTTACTGCCATGTATTACCGTATTTCCGCAAATTAAAAACGAGAGTCAATTAAAAGCCGAACCTCAAATACAGGCCGGTAAAAATAAAATGGATAAACTTCTGGTGTCGTGTAATGTGCTGCCAGTTAAACACAATGTTCACTTCTACAAGTTTAATTTAATACATTCAACAATATAATCCGGCTATTTTCAACACTTTGTTGTTCTAGTTCACTCACCTGAAGAATTATTGTCTTACTTTTACACCTGAAGTGTAATTTGTAGAAAGTTACCAGCGAAACAGGAAGACAATGTTTACACAATAAAAGCCTGGTTAAGCAATCAATAGATTCTATCCACTGAAATGCTAAAGAGCTTTTATTGTGTAACGTTAAAGGACGTTTTGCATACGCATCGCAGTACTTTTAACATCACAAACGGGAACGGACCAAATCCAAGTTTTGCGCTAATTACGACCATTTGTACCATTTGGATCTCCTTCAAATAAAGGCCTGGTGCCTCCTGCAGCTGAGGTGAATAAAGGGATTATTACACTGCATAATGGACTTCAGTCCACAGGGGGGCGCTGTGGTGTCTGTCACTGTCCCCTGTTGGACTGAACGAACGTCCACTGGATCATAATTCAGCAGATGACTCACTGTGAATGAGGCAGCGTACGACATTTGTCCTCTGGCGGATGAACACCATGAACACGCACACGCACACGCACACGCACACACACACACACACACACTGACAGACACACACACACACTGACAGACACACACACACTCACTCACATGCGCTCTCTCTTCCTGTTCCCCACCTCAAGGTGCACAGGTGTGCAGACGGGATAGCAGCGTAATATCTGACACCAGTCCAGCTCCGGTGACAGAGTGGCTGGCACACATCCAGCTACTACACACACACAGACACACACATTCCTGGACGGAGAAGCTTCGAATGTAACCATGCACACGCACAACCGCACACGCACAACCGCAGACACGCACACGTCCATTTGTCCTGTGTGTTGTCTGAGCAAACAGAGGCTGTAGAGGAAGGACAGGGCCAATTACAGCCTTTTATCCTGAGAGCACACATCATTAAGGACTGACGCACACTAAACATTTCTCTCTCTCCGTCTCTTTTTGCACTTTTAAACATTCTTAATCGACTTAACGTTTCAATTTCGTTGCATTCTGGTCTCTACGTTTTCTCTTTCCTGGAGATCATTGTGTGCGCGTCGAATCTCAGGATTGTACCCGAATTCAAACCAGTTCTATGTAACAGAGGTTTAGACTAAAACTAAAACTAGCAGGAGGGAAAAAAACAGTTAACTGAAATGAAAACAAAACACATAAAAACTACAATGAACGACGTAACACAAACTACAAATGAAACGGATCTGTGGGTAAAACTGTTTTCTCCTTCTGTTCGCAGTGTGGCTGCTATACTTGGTGAACAAGAATAAAATGGTTTTGCACAATATGGTTGGTTTTGTAAATCATACCTGAGGTCATGCATTCTTTCATCTGATCTTTTTCAGCTTCTATAAATCAAGGCTTTCCTCGTAATACCTGAAAAACTCAAACTCATCCTGCGACATTTTAAACTGTATTAGAACTGGTGCTGTGTTGTCTGTGGTTTCTTGTGTCCAGAGGCTGATCTGTACCAAATTTCATGGACATCTGTTGGGAAGTATGGGCTCTTAAGAAACAAACGTGCATTAAATTAACTGGGCTGAAGCTGAAGAACAGTGAGCATCTGAACTAAAGGTGGAACCGTTTTGTCTAAAAAGATGAAGCGAGTGACGAACATCCACCTGCCTTTAACAAAACTGTCCCCGACGTTCCATGTGTCCAGAGTCACGGGGACGAAAATGAGTGACTTTGCATTTGAATTTGTTTTAGTCTGCAAAGACAAAACGGAGGGACGCAGGGACGTTTCCAGGATGTGTGTGTGTACAGTGTATATGTGTATGTGTGTGTTTATTTTTGTGGTAGGCACATGTATACGGTCTTCAATGGAAATATGGCACAAATTAACTCCACATGGTACAATGAAGGAGCGTTAGTGTGCTGCATGTATCCCACTGTGTGTGTGGTGATTAATGAGAGTCTGAACTCAGGCCAGACCTCTGTACACCACAACTTTTGTTTTCCCTCAACTCACTTGCAACTTTTGGAAGAAAAACTTTTAACAACTTCAGAGCTTTTCAGGTTAAAATTCACATCACATTAAAAGTCAACACTACTGAATATGAACAAAGTGTCTGATGATGATGATGATGAGGAGGAGGAGGAGGAGGAGGTTTACCCTGGCTGATGACGGCCTTGCGGTTTCGTCCGTCCAGGTCGGCCCTCTCGATGACGTGGTGTTTGGCGTCCACCCAGTACATGCGTCGGCTGGCGTAGTCGATGGTGAGGCCGTTGGGCCAGAACAGGTGCGTGTCTGCGATGACGCGGCGGTTGGAGCCGTCCATGTTGGCGTACTCGATGCGAGGCGTGTTGCCCCAGTCCGTCCAGTAGATCTTACTGAGGAGGAACACGGGACGGGTTACAGAGTAATAACTCAGGAAGTGAGCGGATATTTAATGAGGTTAATGAAATAAGGAAAAGGAGAAGCAAAAACCTTTTCATTAAGCGAAGTGAAAATCTATTGAATCTAATCTAACTCTATTGAGTGTGAAATAAAGTTAAATTATAGAGAAAATGTATTTAGTTTTAGAATACTTTTGAGAATACTTTCATTTCATTTTAAAAGGGATGAAAACGATCTCTGTCCACACTAGTGTTTTACCATCGGTTCAGAAAGAGGCTCCGATCACGCCTGAAACATATGATCACATGACGAGGGGCTCGTAATGCAGCGGGACGCGGGAAGTATCGCTAATTGCTCAAATAACGCGTCGCATTTCAAAATACGTATTTGCTTCGGACGGATGACCAACTGTCCACAAAAGACAACGATAAGAGACGTGTTTGTGTCAGTATCCACCAAAAATACTCAGCTCACATATGAAACAAATGGACAATGACACGTTGTGGACAATGACATCATTTAAGTTTCTATGAGTTCGTTTTTAATCACATACTACAGTTTCAGTTAATATTCGGTTTTGGTAAAGCCTTGTTTCTGTTTTATTTCAGTTAATGAAAGTTTATTCACACCTAGTTTGTGTTGTTTTGTTAGTTTTCTTTTAAAATGAATCACTTCGGTCCATTAGAGCAAGTGGCCTGAAGAGGAAGGTACGTTTCAAAAGAGGAAAATCTCACAAATCTCTCTCTGTTTCTGGGGATTTTGAGGTTATTTTGACACGACCTGCATCTCACCTCAGTTGCAGTTGATTTTGCATCCGCGTAGACCGTCATGTCTACATTTTATGTTCTGCTGTTGTTTCCTGGTTAAAGGCACAAACAGCCTGACTGACACACATCTATTATACAACAGTTGTCTTTTGTAGATGGTTGTTCATGTGTCCTAAGTGAATACATTTTTCAAAAAGGTTTAATGTTTTGTTGAGTTTTTAATATACAATACTTACTCTGACCTTTCTGCATCTCGTCCCTGACAAATAGTCCATATTATAAAAAAAATAAAAACTCAATTCAAACTACGCATTTTCAAATAAACAAATAGACTAAACTAACAAACCCAGTTTAAAAACTAATTAAGCTGAAACTAAACAAAAGGTCAAAATGGAATACAAATAAAAACTAAATGAATGACTGAAAAATGCAAAACTATTCCAACCTTGCTCCTGACAAAGTAGATGTCTGATTTCTTTTGTATTTTTTTGTTTTAAAGCCTCCTTTGTCCTCGTCGTCTGTTCTGACCGGCCTCAGAGGAAACCGCAACTTTTATTTTTCAATTATCCCATGCAAATGAGCCTCCTAATACGGCGAATGAGTTTTCAGGCTTTAAATTTCTCCGGGGCTTCGTCCAAAACTCTCCTGCTGCCACTGCAGGATATGAAGCCGGGGAGAAAACTCACTTAGCTGCCGCCCCTTTCATGAAATCCTTGTTCCACACAGATGCTCGCCTGTGGGCACCGCAGCGCTGCCAAACTTTAATCCCTGCTCTGCTGCTACACCACAACTGGGACACTTCCAGAGGGGATATGTACTGTATGTGCACTACATATACAGTCTGAGTGTGTACATCGCAAGCATCTGCTCTCAGTTATGGAGCTGGTGTGTGTGATTCTGGGATGTTACCCTTCGATGGGGTGCAGTGCGATGGCTCGGGGCTTCTCCATGTTCTGCCACAGCAGCACTTTGCGATGCGTCCCGTCAAGATTGGCCACCTCGATACGGGACGTCCCCGAGTCCGTCCAGTACAACTTGTCATGGATCCAGTCTATGGCCAGTCCACCTTAGAGAGAGACGACAAGACCCGCTTCTTTACTTTATTTCTTCTTCTGTGCCTGAATGTTTGTTTACTTGATTTCATTTGAGTATTTGATGCTTTATTTAAAGGATGATTCAACACTTTATTCCCCATCTCTGTCCAAAGTTTCAACTAGAGCTGGAACCAACGAACGAGCTGACTGCTTTGTTTTCTTTTTCGTTCACTGCTGGTGATCATTTCTTTCAACCGAAGCTGACATGTTCAAATTTCACCCGGTATCAAAAACCAAAAAGAATCATTTGCTCCGTAGCAGTTTATATCACACTTGGCTTCATGTAAACAAGTCAGACTGAAACATGCTGAAGGACAGCAGATAAAGACAGAGATAGGAGGACAAAGACAGGACAAAAGAGATGTAAATGTATACTGTATATAAAGATGGTGATGGATGGAGGAAAGTCTATCTGGACAGAAAGCAGGAGAGGTGAATAAATTGTATCTGTGATAAACGATCCTCTCGTCCTCTGGCTGAACCTCCGTCCTATTGGCCGCCGCACCCACCTGGGCTCTCCAGTCCCGTAGAGACCACCTCCTCCACGTTGGAGCCGTTCAGGTTGGCCTTCATGATCCGATCCAGCGTGACGTCGGACCAGAAGACGAGCTCGCGGCTGTGGTGGAAGTCCAGCGCGATGGCGTTCTCCAGGTTGTTGAGCAGGAGCGTGTACTCGGAGCGGTGCGGTAGAACCTGACGGATGTCGATGCGGTTGGCGAAGAGCAGCACCGGCTCTGGACCTGCAGGGTCCGGAGACAAGAGACGAGGTGAATTAAAGCAGAAGGAAAAACCAGCAGCAACAGGCCAAGAAATAAAGTGAAAGTTGGAAGAGTATAAAAGGGGAAGGAGACGAAGAAAAAGTCTGAGTGAGGAGCGGCGGTCACTTTTAATAACAGCGAGCATTAATCTCAGTGAAGGTGCAGGGTCTGGGTCCTGGCAGCGGTCTGACAGACGGTCCTGACCTGGATTTAACTCCGCTCTGCTACAGATTGATGTTCTGCAGTACCAGACTTGCACTCTACCCCCGCTGCATATCTAAATCTAGTCCAGACCCTCAGAATGAGTCCAGACCCGGCGGATACAGTTACTGCTGAAGCAAGTAGAATCGGCGACCAAGTGTGTTTTTATTGGAGGTTAAACCCCAGAGCCCCGCCCACTTTCTGTGGTCGCACGTCAAGGTTCAAACAGTCGGTCAGAGTTTTTTTTTTTTTACCCAGAGCCTTGCAGCTGCGTTTGTCCGGTCGGAGCTCGTAGCCCTGAACGCACCAGCACTGGAAGCCCCCCTCTGTGTTGGTACAGCCCTGACTGCAGTAGCCTTCTTCAGCACACTCATCCACATCTGGAACGGACCACACAGGAAGAAGAGGAGGGATGTTTGTGTTAACCTTTCACATTGCTAAAAGCGTCCAGAAATGATCATCACATATTTTTGGGAACAGGCTGTTGTTTCTTGACGTCTCCTAAGCTGCATTTAAGTCATTTTAAGACATTTTAAGGCATAAAATTCAGACTTTTTGATTTTAAACTTTTTAAAGGAGCCACAGAAATCACGTCAGTGTTTCTTTCGTCTGTTCTGAGCCACCGTAGAAACACAGCGGTGCGACACGGTGGACTCTGGACCCTCTAGACATAAACAGCTCATTCTAAGGTAATGACAACACAATGATTCTTAATACTAAGTGAACATACATTTAATGTAAGACCTTTTTAAAAATCACATTTCACGTTTCCAGCAATATATAAATAGATGATTTTTTTAAATCACCACAAATTTGACTTGCACTAATAGTACAGTGAATATATATAATAGAATATTCACAAAAACACACTTTGGATTCATAGAATTCTAATGTCTCCAAACAGCTTGGAATCTTATGCAGAAATATTTTATAATTAACATTATATTAAGACTTTCTAATCCCATTTAAGACTTTAACACCAACAGAAATGATGAGTATGTTAAATGAATACGACAACACACCGAGTATATATCAGATTGTGGTTTCCTTGTTGAATATTTTTCAGTCCAGGTAGAAATCACAGACTCAGATCAATTGTTTCTGACCCCAGAGCCGCGAGTACAGACTGTGATTTCAGATGAGAATGCATGTGCACATACGCAGACACACACAGACACACACAGACACACACACAGACAGACAGAGTGTTGTTCTACCCTGGCAGGCCTTGCCGTCGTCCATCAGTCGGTATCCGGTGTGACAGGTGCACTGGACCAGTCCTCTGACCATCTGACACTTCTGGGAGCAGCCGCCGTTGTTCTGCATACAGTTGCCCTCGCTGGAGCGCGGACCTGAACGCCACACAAACACACACAAACACACACACGAACACAGCATGCTGAGTCAGTGAACATACAACCACACACTGTCACAAGAAGCACAGTCACGTCAGTCATTCTGGTCCAGATCAAGACAAGTGGGCTTGTATGTGCAGATGAACCTGACTGAAAACATAACATTTGTATGGAGCACCATCTGCGCAGATAACGTCATAGAGACCTGGCACATTAAAACATGTGCCAACAGGTGCGTTTTCTAAGCCTTAAGACGTCACATTTTGATATGTTGACATGTCTTTCTCTGGTTTTGTCCAATGAGGGACCTTGAATCGATACACTCATACGTATTCATGAGGCTCATGAGGTTTCTCTCAACGATGTCAAACAGCAACGCGGGGAAGCATGTTGTGCATAAAATCACAGATGAGTCCTATTTAAAGTTTCAGCGTCAACGGTGATTGATGTCGATACTGAGATTGAATGGGATAAACAGTAAATCATCATGATGTAAAGTTAAACGCTGGCATTAAGGTGAGCTATAACTATTCGACTGGAAACGGAACAGCTGTATGAGACAGGAAGGAGCAGCCCGTTAGCTGACGTGTAAATGCAGGTGTTTTCATGTTAACGCTTCACAATGTGACATTTTCAGGAAAACACACCTGCTGACACGTATTTTAATTTCATCTAAACATAAAACCCCTGAGGTGTTATTTGTGCACAAGGTTTTCTATCAACTTAGGCAAATAAACGATCAGTCCTAAGTGTGTCTGCTCTGTTTGTAGAAGACTGTTTGTTCAGTGTAATTTTTAACCAGATCTGGGTCACCGTAGTCCTGCGCTCACTTTTAGAGGCGTCATGTAAACCTTTCTACAAGTGAATGTGTGATTTTACAGTGATTTTTGTGACAGTAACGAACAGTCTGTGAGGATGGATTAGAACAAGGGACAATTAAGTAGGTCCAATAATTAATTAATTATGAACTAATGATGTAAAGCTCAAACCTTGGATACTGCAGTCTATAATACAGTTTAGTACAGTTTTCTGAGGCTCTAAGGTCAGTAACGATAAAGAAAGTGGAAATGTTTCAGCCTCCTCTACTTCAGTACACAGTCTTCTGATGTAACCATTAGGACTGAACGTGGAGTCTTCAGATGACGGTTCTTGAACTCACGGCAGTCGTGGTGCGGGAGTTCATCGGTCCCGTCGCCGCAGTCGTTGAGCTCGTTACACACCTTCCTCTGACCGATACAGCGGCCGTTTCCACACTGGAACTGGTCCGGAGCACACGGAGGACTCTCTGAGGCGTCACATGAGACAAGACAACAGCACAGACCGGTTCAACTGTGTGTACGAGACATATTAGCAATGTTCAATCAGCGTAAACTCAGTCACTACTTTATGACTGGATCGTTCCTGTCAGCTTTCCTAATTTATCAAAATGTACTTTCTTGCTCCAAAAGCCTCCTCCTCCTCTTCTTCCTTTCTGTCCCACACACAGATGGTGATTGGCAACAACTTCTCATCTCCAGCTCTGCCCTTAACCTCACAAACTGTTGAAACTCTACACGACACGTTACAGCAGCTAAATACAACTATTTTACACAACTTTAAGTGAATCGGCAACAAGCTGAAGTGTTTTAATTTGGATTACAATGAACCATTTTAACGTGGACTGTAGTTTGTACCCATTTTCATGGCTATCTTTTTCAAATTTTTGCTTAAAAACAACCAATTATCAGCAAACTGAATAACTTCAACTTGTGCTGCGGTGAATGTAGTCGGTTGTTTCATGATAAACAGCAGAATTTACAGAAACGGAGACAACAAGGACAGAATCGGCGAGTCGTGGTCATGTGACAGATCGGTTAAGGATACGTAGTGACTGATAAGACCCAGTCACGCAGCGTTTCCAAAAGTCTGTGTTTCAGGGAGGTTAAAAGGCTGGAGTGGAGACAACATCGTAAAACTTATACATTTTAAAACAAAAACATATCAGTGTGAACATCTACTACCTCTTTTCATTTAACTTATCTCCAAACAACGTGCTCCTGCTTCTGATCATCCTTGACAAATCTAGCTACTTTATTTCTAACATGTAGGTGTGTGTTAATGAATGTATGTAGCTTTGTTTGAGTGTGTGCCCATTTACTTGAGGTATTCTGGGAACCGGTGGGTGTGGGAGCAGCGAGGTCTGGGAGAACTTTTTGTATGCATGTGCATGAATGTATTTGTGTTGTTTTCAGGGTTGTATTTTCTGTATATATGTATGTGTTAAGGATCCCTTCAATGGCTTATCCCTCTATCGAATGTGAGTGAAGAGCTCCGACAGCGGTGAAGTGCAAACTAGAAAGAATATTTTAAAATATGTAAACTGTTAAAAGTAAACTGGGAAACTTCAAGTAAATATATTGAATCAGCAGCTCAGACGGAAAACTGTTTTACCACCTGCAAAGAAACTGCTCCACAGTCTATATAAAGAACTGTGACACCCCCCAAAAAACAGGATGAAGAAGGTCTTTCAGTCGACAGGAGGGCTGTTATAGGCCGTTGTTATGGCAACCATTGAAGCTCGTGTTATATTTAGCTTCTGAAAAGATGACAACACACAACCACGCACACACACAGTCCTACCAGTTTTCTCACAGCCTTCTTCGTCGCTGTGATCCGAGCAGTCGTCCTCGCCGTCACATCGCCATGACAACCGGACGCAGCGTCCAGTCCCACAGCGGAACTGGTCGGCCGTGCACATGGACGTGGCTGCGCGGGAAACGCACACACACACATACAGAGTGTAAGTATGACGTGTGGATTAAAGGAGTAAACGCCGCAGAGCGCGGTCAGCGTTCAGAGACGGGAGCAGATACTCACTGCAGTTCTTCTCGTCCGATTGGTCGTCGCAGTCGTACTCGCCGTCGCACCTCCAGCCGGCGTTGATGCACATCCCGCTGCTGCACATGAACTCGACTGATCTGCAGGGCTGGTGGGATGCTGAACACACACACACAGACGTGACATTAGGAACGTGACCACTGGGGCAGAAAAGCTGTAGATTAACCACGGATGTAAGAAGACACGTTATGTTGATCAGGACTTGCCAACAAGATCACAAAATAATCTTAAGAAACAAACATGACATACTACATTGTCCCCACTAGTTTGACCAGGTCCCATGTTTTGATTTTGAAGGAACTTAGTTCAAGCAGTTTAGATGCAAAATTGTAGCCAAATAATTGTCTTTTTTTTTTTTGTTTTGTTCATTGTGAAAGCCATCGTGCGCTCTCTGAGTTCTTAATCAGGTTTCTTATTGTTTTCAGCAGCAGGAGGAGAAAATGCCAAAGAGTGTGAAGTAGATCTGAGGAGATTTATCAACAATATGGTATGTGTTTAGACATTATATCAAAATGTGAGTCTGCATCTCAGCATCGTCTCACACAGGCATCCTCTTTACCCCACATCTGGCTTCCGGTGGGATCTGGTCACGCTAGTCCCCACAGGCACAGCTGCGTTAGCATAAATACAACAACATCCTTATTATTAATTATATCCTATATTTAACCAGGTGATTAAAATCTCTTTTTCAAGCGTGACCTGGCCAAGAAAGATATAAATATAAATAAATAAAACAATGTTCCAACAATAAATAAAGACACTACAAATGACTGAATACGAGATCTAGTTGCATGTAATAAAAGATCAAGGACAAAACAGGTGCAAGTTCTAACAGGATTCCAGCACAAATTTAGGAGCAATCGCATAAATATGCAGGAACCCGTCTGTACAGAGGTACATCAAAGACAGGATAATAAATGCATAAAACAACAACAGAAAAAAGATATGAACAAAGATATGCAAGACAATGCAAATGCCTCATGGGATTAAAAAAAAACAATCAGAGATTACAGACCCTCACATCCACTACGCTGAATAATTCCACTGTGTTACGAAGGCTCTAAATGTTTCCGTCATCAGTTGTTTTGACGTTACTTGTGGTGCAGTGGATGTGGTTTCAGTGTCGATACTAGTGTCAGGTCTGAGATGAAACAGGACTGAATATCAAGTCTAAAAACCAAATCTGAAGTTACTTCAAAAACTGAGGTCAGGGTCTCTCACCAAATATGGTGGATTTACAAAGGAAATGAAAATATGCTCTCAGTTCTGGCTCGTTTTCCGGATCAGAAAGAAGCTGACGTTGATATATGCAGTTATGCAGCGTGTGCGTGATTTTTTTTTTTTTTTCCACCGCAATAGATGCCTTGATTTCCGGTAAAAGTACCGATGGTGTAAAAAAACTTCTAGAATTTGGACCATCTTCTGGGAGGCCCGAGAGCTGGGACAGCGTCGTGTAACAACGCAAGTCACATGTGCAGGGTCAGGGTAATAAAATATACAAATACATAGACATACGAAGGAGAAAGAATCATGAATCAGGCTCTGTCTAAGTAAGGACTTATGGATGAAGAGAGAAAAGAAAGCTTTTGAATGCACCAAGATAAATACTTATTTAGTGTCCCCTAAATGATTACAAACAGGAGTAGTTTTAGGCTCACTGATTCATTTAATGAACGGTTAATTAATCAACTGAATTCAACTCACTGTGATAACAAATTAATCCAAAGCTAAGTCGATAAACACTCCCTAGTTCCCGTGTCTTAACCATCAGCTCTACTGACAGTCACAGGACGAATCGATTGTTTATTTCTCACTTCATAAATTCATGCGGGAGCACGGGGTCAAGAGGAGGCGTCACACCGCCTTTAGATTCAGATGAGCCTTTATTGTGTTCCTTTGTCAAGGAAAAGGCGACGCAGCAGTAGTGACTCTCTCAAGTACAGTCAAACTACAGTTAACGTTCGATAACACACCTGAACCACACACACACAAACACACACTGTAACACAGCCTTAGGTCACAGCATCGCACAGAGGCTCTTATTCCAGCTTCTTAAATGTGAATGTTTTCTGGTTCTTTCCTTCTCCATGACAGTAAACTGAATAAAGAAGACATTTAAAGTTGATGTCTTGGGATTTGGTGAACGATGGACACGTCTCTTTGTACAGACAATACAACAAAAACAACCGAGTCAGAATACAAAACGTCAGGATGCGAGGGGCGGTGTTTCTCTGTGGTGTGATGCCATGAGTTTCCAGGAGCGACACAAACACAGAGGTAGAAAAACTAAACAGGTCTGTGGAGAAGACGACCTTCTGTTGGAGACCTCAGAAGATTTAAGGACTGTTGGAACTGTCGAGGGCCTCGATGTTTGAAGGGCTCTAAACAATGAGATAAATAGATCTGTGTGGAATCTTCACAGTGACTTCATTTGGGTAAAGGAGATATTGTCCGTGTAACTGCAGCTCTCGACTAAAGGCCTCTGAGCTTACGGCAGTGAGAGAGCGAGGACACGGACTGAAGATTTACAAAAGGAGCAAAAATAAAAGAGACACATTTATTCTTCCCATAAAATCATGCTGGTTGTGTTTATTTTAGCTGCTGTTTGATCATCTCTGAGCTAAATGTGCTGTTTAACTTCCCTCCACGTCATAGCGTGTGATCAGATCAGAGGGACGCTCAAAAAACTGGCAGCAGATGAGGACGGAGGTGGACGAGAAGATTAAAACCGAAGCAGACATTTTTAAATCCCAAACGTGTGTGTGTGACAGCGTGTTCCCGACTCCGCACACATCGAAGGAGTGAGATAACAGAGGAGTGACATGACAGCAGACAGCAGCAGAAGAAAGAGGAAAGGACGAGGGAGAGATGTTAAGGGTATCTGTACGGGTTCATCAGCAGAGAGAGAGAGAGAGCATCAGACGAGAAGGTCGCTCTACCAGGGAGAGAGAGCATCAGACGAGAAGGTCGCTCTACCAGGGAGAGAGAGAGAGAGAGAGCATCAGACGAGAAGGTCGCTCTACCAGGGAGAGAGAGCATCAGACGAGAAGGTCGCTCTAC
>JAPQRN010000018.1:1112887-1123887 GCA_037367275.1 Coranthus polyacanthus
GAGAAGGTCGCTCTACCAGGGAGAGAGAGAGAGAGAGAGAGCATCAGACGAGAAGGTCGCTCTACCACAGAGAGAGAGAGAGAGAGAATCAGAAGAGAAGGTCGCTCTACCACAGACAGAGAGAGAGAAAGAGAGAGAGAGAGAGAGAGAGAGAGAGAGAGAGAGAGAGAGAGCGAGCATCAAAAACAATGAAGAGCACGATGCAGAGTAACACACAGACGGCCACACACACTGAAATGATTCATACACCCTTTATCTCGCCCTTTTTGTTTTGTTTTTTTACTGAGTTCTATTTCTCTCACACACAGTGAACTCACTCTCATGCCTCGTTACCACTTTCAAACACAGATACTGCTTTCGGCTGCAGAGCTTAGTAGATGAAAGAGTAGAGCTGGTAGGAGAGAGAGAGAGAGAGAGAGTGTGTTCACATGAGAGAGAGAGAGGCTTCTTCTTTAACAAAGCGCCCTTCATGTGTCTGTAGAGTCCATGCCAAGGAATGCTGTCTGAGGATGGGCTGTCTTATGCCGCTGAGGAATGTGTGTGTGTGTGAATATATTTCTTGCACTATGGGGACATAAATCAGGTCTCCTTCATGTAAACACAATGAAGAACAAAATAAATGCACGTTTTTGTACTAAAATGACAACAGTCACACATGATCGTTGAGCAGCCGTATCCAGTCGCTCCTGGATTCCACCACAGACTGGACACATGAGACGTGGACGGACGAACGAACCGTGACGTCACCCATTTTGGCTTTTTTTTTGGAGCTGGAAGCGACCATATTTGGACAAAGGGGTGGAGCTGGGGGTGCGCGAGGGGTCGTGAGTCGGCTAATGCTAAACGCTAACGTACGGACTCTGTTGAAGTTTAAACGTTTACAAAGTCATTTGATGGTCTTGTTAGTGTAACTTATTAACCACAACTACAGTCGAGGACAAAAACACATTTTACTGAAAAGTCCGATTTGGCAGGTGAGCGAGCTGTCAAGCACACCTGTCAGTCAAAGCCGACACAACAGACGTCAAAGCTTCGATTTGACCTAAAATATTATTAATGGAGTCATAATATAAAGACGGACCACCAGAACACTTATTAGAGGGTCCAAATACAAGTAATAAAATAATGAGACCAGAATGACTCCTGGAAAAAAGTTCAATGTAAGTCTATGGGAGCCGGCATCTAGTGGCCGTCGGTGGTATTACACTTTGAGGAACTTTGAGCAGAGGTTCTCGCCCCTTGGTTTCCACCTACAAATAATGCACCACGTCAAGCAACACATAACAGATGAGAGTTAAGATACATGAAAGGCAAAGGGGATTCGGTCAAGTATCAGTCGCTGACCCTCTAACCCTAACCCCCATCGTTGTAAACTTCCCTTATCTTATCCCCGTTTTTTTTTTTTTACTAATTTAAGCAAAACCTGTCTGCACTACACTGCTTTTTGGTTTTACTCAGTACAAATGTTTCAATGTGTTTTTTGAAGTAGATGTTTCGGTTCTTACTTGATGTGAGCAGCGCTTTTGATGTCAAACGGAATAAACAACGTCTGGAAGTCAGAGAGCTGTTCTGTCTTTGCTTCGTATCCATTTACAAAACAATGAAAAATAATTGCTTTCTGAAGGCACGCACAGATGAGAAACACGGGCTAAGCCGAGGGGGCAGTCATGCACGCGCGAAATGTGCAAGTATGTACGCGCTGAAAGGGGAACAGACAGCAGGAAATAAATAGTTAAAGACATGAAGTGGTTTCAGTAATCAGACGAGATGAAGACTGATCTGGTCTAATCTTGACGAGAAGTGAAAGGATCCTGTCAGTGCTTAGTGAAAACATAAGACTCTGCTAAGTGGATTTAGAGCATCTGGTGAAGTTTCTCCTGAAATCTGCATCATTTAAGGTTTTTAGACGCCTGGGTCTGACGTGGGCTGTGGGGTTCTCACTGCACAGGATCTTTTAGCTATTTTAAGGATTTTTAAGGCACTTTTTTGAGCTTTGATGCAAGCTCCATTCCCCCCAAAAAAAGTTAACCAAACACTTCAGAAATGAGGCAGCAATTAACAAACCTGGATGTGGGAGGAGAAGAGAGAGAAACCGAGAGCGCCTCGGTCGTCTAACATGACCTTCCTGATGATCAAACGATGTTACAAAACCTTGAAGCCGCACTTATCTCAGTGCAGATAAACACATCAAAGAAGGAAAGCAGTGTGCGTCTGTGTGCGTGAGACAGAGATGTAGTGGGCGGCTGCAGACAACAAGTGAATGAAAAAATGAGCGTGTGTGAAATCAGAGAGGAAGAACAAGGAGGGAGATGAAGAGAGATTTGTCAGCGGCAGCAGCGTCTTTGGAGTTTGGAGATGGAGACATGATGAGTGTGTTACAGTGACAGCAGAGTGTTTCCAGTCCTGACAGATGCTGTGCAGCGGCAGCAGCTGTTCCTCAGCTCCAACAGACAGGAAGACACTAACGCTAACAGGGGCCGTCGTGCATTCAGCGTTTTCAGGGGGACGGCTTTCACGGAAACTTTATTCATCGCACACATTTTACTGCAACACACATTAAAGCCGTGGTGTGCGATAGTTTTTGTTTTCAAGACACGGTGACCAATGAAAGGTGTCGTGATGGAGAGGGCGAAACGCGATATGGGAACTGTTTCATGTGTATATTTCAGCCATAGAGTGTATATTAGAGACGGACAGAACCACCATGATGTCTCTCTCCCCTTGGTTTTTGAACTGCCGTTTTCAAGCCAGGAGTTTGTGCATCGTACATTTTGTCTTCCGCATGTGTACAGTATTTCAGTGAATGTATTTCATTAGTGTTGTGTCAACAAATATCATATAAATGTGCTCACATTGCATCCAACTCTTAAGGGAAAAGCTTGATGATTAGGGTTATTTTCTGACTATCTTATTAATCCGTTGGTTAATTTACCAATAAATAATAAACACAACTTCTACCACTGATCCTTCAACCTTTAATTCTGCTCAAGGAGTCTTTGTTGAGTTCTTGAAGTCGGCCGTTTCAGTTTTACAAAGTGTGCAAACGGCCATTTTCAACAGATCAACATATTTACGTCCCAGCCTCAAACAAGGTGCCGAGTTGCAACACATAAAGTGATGATTGCAAATTGATCATCGGGTAAGGAGAGAGCTTACAGCAGTCAGACTCGTCGGACCAGTCTCCGCAGTCGTCGTCTCCGTCGCAGTGGTAGATGTCCAGGATGCAGCGGCCGTACGCACACTGAAACTCCTCCACACTGCAGGTGGCGGTCATCACGTCTGACGCTGCACACACACACACACAGACATGTTAAACAGATGCTGATTCAGATGAGCTGGTACAGCAGGTCTGAGGACGCATGAAGCAAGATGTGTAAACGTAGTCAGTGCACACATGGCCTGAGCCAGCTTCATGACTCTGAAGACATGTTTTATACTCAAACATTGCTTACTGCCCCCTATCAAAAGACTCTACAGCAGACCGTGCGCTTGCTGAGTAACTTACGACAGTTTTCCTCGTCCGATCCGTCCTTGCAGTCCGTGTCTCCGTCGCAGTACCAGTGCTCGGCGATGCAGCTGCCGTCTGTGCAGCGGAACTCCTTGTCTGAACATTTACGCATGTCTGCAAGAACAACAAACCCGACATTGAGATCCACAACACGACATGAGTGAATGTGATGAAAGTTTAGGAGTGTGGAGGCGCATTCGCGTGCACCCACCGCACTGTTCGTCGCTGTTGTCTCCGCAGTCGTTGTCGCCGTCGCAGTGCCACAGGCTGCGAATACAGTAGCCGTTCTGGCAGTGAAACTCATCCTCCTCGCACTCTCTGGGAGCTGCAGGAAGAAACACAACAGAGGAGCTTTCAGAGGACACGATACCGATGGACTGAGGACACAACAGAGCAGATGCAGGAGGAAATCACAGACACAGCTGCACCGACACCAGGGAAAAAGATGCTTTCTATATGAACAGGAGACAGGTATTTGTGTGTAAACATTCAACTCTCCAGAAGCTCAGAGAGTCACGGTCTCACAATCCTCTCGGTCGATCTGAGGATGAAACATCGACCGGAGGAGGAGGAGGAGGAGGAGGAGGAGGAGATGGAGGAGGGCTGGATGGAGTCCTACTGCTCAATAACTGTCTGTGTAAGTGGAAAACATTGGCATCCTCATTTTCATCACTGACCTGTCTGTGAGCAAGGCACGTATATCTTAATTTTAGATTTTAACTCTTAAATCTGTTTTTAATTAGCATTTCTGTTTGCATCTACTAGGCAATAGATTTCTTACTGTATATAGTAAGATTGTACTCAATAAAAAAGCTTCTGTGACACATTTTGGATCCTGGGAAAAGACAGGATTAGAGAAAAAGGTCAAGTGAAAACAGGTTTGTGTATCAGGGCCGTGTTTTGTCTTCTTTCCATGTGATGAGCCCTCACATTGATCGGGTTTTCCTTGGATACAAAGCAGTTCAAACTAGCTCCACGTCCGGCAGCAACAACACCGAACATGCTGCCACAACAGTGACGCTGAAGATATTAATCATCTAACACTGGCACATAGAATCAGATATTAGTCAGAGGGACCAAACCTGGACTGTGACTGAAAATAACTACAACCTGCTGCTAATATTTATGAACTTTTACTTCAAACTAGGGTTTGTCACGCAGGTCTTTTACTTGTAAAGGAGTATTTTGACAGTGCTATACTTTTACTCAAGGATCTGAACACTTCTTCCACCACTGCTCCTTCTTGTCTAGCGTTCGATTATTGCAGACTTCATCGAGTCCAGTTTAAGACTAATTAAGATCTTTTTCGCACCACATACAGCATACATTGTGTCCAAAGTAAACATCAGTTATTAAAGGTATTAAAGTATGGTGGAAAACAAGTGGGAACATTATGGTCTAGCATTAGATTTTATTGCAGTTCATTTGGAAAGTTCTCAGACCCTTTAGCATTTTCCACATTCTTCAGACTCATGTTTTCAGACTCATTTAACCCCGCGGAGCTCAGACCATTCCGCCAAGAAGAACGGGACAACGTTCCAAAAAAAGAAGACGGAGCTGGTAGGATCAGTATTTTTCTCCACAATGTGGAGATTGATGAGAAAAAAAAGACATGAATTGAAACTCTTTGATGAAGATGAGTCTGAAATGCAACAAAATGTGGAAAACTTGAAAGAGTCTGAAAACTGTTGAAAACCAAGATCACAGCCAACAGGAAGCAACGAAAGACTTTACTTCAGTTGAACATCAGTGCTTCGTTTGATTCAGGATGAAACACAACAACAGTTACATCAGATATGAAATGTTTCATCAGTTACTTTTGGGCCACGTTCACTTATTTTGCACATTTTTTTCTGCATCGGTCGTGGGAGACTCCGATCCTGAACTACAGTGAAAATAATGTCTGACGCAAAATCTGGATTTATTTGTATTCACGCAAATTCAATTAAGTTGTGCTTTTGTCAGTTAAATAAAAAGTTCAATCACAGATTTTAGTTTTCTTTGCATTTTAGAAAATGTACCAATTTAACATGTCCAAAACGTGGTTTCTAAAAGTTCAAAGTGATGTCTTTGACTTTTCAGTCCAAAACCTAAATATATTCAGCGTCACATCTGACTGCAGACACAGCAAATCATCAGTCAATGATTTTTTTTTTTTTTGTCCATCAACTAATCAATTAATGTTCGCAGCTCAACCATAAAGTAACTAAAGCTGTCAGATAAATGTGGTGCAGCAAAACCTACAATATTTAATGTGTAATGTAGTGATATGAGTAAATGTAAAGTAGCAGAAAACGTCGCTCAAACCTGTACAGAAAGTGAATTAATGACGTGTTCACTACTGACCTCTATCACTACAGTGTTTTGTCACATTTTCCAGCGTTTCGAGCGTCTTCGCGTCGGCTGCTGCGTCAAAGCAAATGTGTGTTTTACAGGACGGTTCGCCTTCAGACACGAGATAAAAAGTCACGTCTGTCATTCACGGCGGCAGCTTTCACGACGCTGGAACACAAGTCACTTCCCCCTGTGAACTTTTCAGCCCCGTGTCACACTGAGCGTTTCGGTTCCAAACCCTTCATTTATCCAAACAGCGCCTCTCTCTCCTTCAAACACACCCAGCGCAGACTGATAAAAAAGACTGAACGGATTTCAAAAAACACACACACGCAGAGAAATCGATGGTGAATCCCGGTCATGCTCGCCCGGAGGAGTAAACAGGTTCGTCAAGGAGAAGCGATGATGGATGGCCCCCAGCAGGAGGGAATCCATAATTTATCTGTGCTGCCAGTGCATGAGTGTCAGACAGCTGAGAGAAACACGCAGACGGAAAATCTGAATCTCTGTCAGTTAAAGCTACAACCGTCAGTCAATTAATCCATCAGTCAATCCAAATACAATTAACCGGCAGCTGTTAGGATCTAGCTTTTAGCCTCAGACAGTCACCTTTAGAGGTTGCAGCTTCTAAAAGTGGAAGTATTGATATTTTCCTTTGGTTTTATCGAAGTATTTTGGGGGTTGTGGACTGACTGTTGCCTAAAAGAGGATGGGGAGGGCTGGGAGACGGCAACACGGACACTTTTTCATCATTTTCTGAGGGGATACAGTTGAGCCGATGAATCGTTAAAATAATCAGAAAAATGTGCAGCCAGTGGTTCCCCAACACTTTCAGCTCAAGACCCAAAAGAGAAATCTGGTGTCGCCTCGGTCCAAACGCTGTCTCTGAAAGTCTCTTTTTATGTCATTTTTTGAACATTTTCTTCTTGCTACGTCTTTCATGTAGTTTTCATCTTATTATGTCTTTTACATCACGTCTGTCTTTTTACACCATTTTCCTCTTGTTAGCTCTTTGACTTTGTCTTTGTATTGTTGCATCGTTTTTATCTTTTATCTTCTTTTTACGACTGAAGCTTCTCCTCTGTCTTTGTTGGGGTCGACATTCATAAACTAACTCCACAACCTTTTTTGGGTCCTGACCCTAAGTTTGGGAAACACAGTTGTAGTCTGATTTTCAGAAGCCTTTTCTAAATAAGAAAAAGTAGCCGTAGCTGTTCGTGCGTTCGAGTCGTCGACAGGTGAATCAGATCCACGCAGACATCAAATGATTACAAACCCTTCAAGGTCTTGGTCTTGTTTAGGTGGTTTTGACGACAACACTAGTACACACATAGATGCAAACATTTTATAACACAGACCTGAGATGAATAGTTGGACCTATGGATCGGAGTCATCGTCACAAACACCCGACCTGATCCGATATCAGTATCCGATCGGTGCGTCCCTACTTGTGTCGTATGGATGGGGGCGTTGTCGTTCTGATCACTAACACCAGGGTTTTACTGTCATCTGTCACTGGGTGACACTGGCCCTTTAAGGTAACCTCCAAACCGAACAGTAATAACTTAAACCTGACCTCAGTCACTCCCACAAAAACCAGAAGCCTGCAGGCTGTCCGGAATAAAAATGTAATTAAACCCACTATCGACAAATCCACGCATTTAATCTATTATTCAACTTATTGGAACAGAATTCAGTCCTCCCTCTATGAGTCTCTCCCATGCTCCCCCTCTCCCCTCCCATCAGTGAGGTAAACAGATAGAGGTCAGAGGTCAACAAGCCCTCAAGATGCTCATCATTCACTCAGCAGCCAAAACGTCAAAGGTCAAAGGGCGCTGGGAGTCATTACCGGCCGCCTGCATGTGTGCGAGTGAGCGAGTGGTTTCTCCGACTGTGAAATGTCTCTAAAACGGCAGGAATTCAGAAAGGCTCATGTTCAAATACAAAGACACGCCTCAGCCAGAGTCGGCGTCTGACAGCGGCTTCGCTTCCAGCCGAGACTCTCGAAATAATCCAGAAACACAAACCTGCTGCAGAAACAAAAAACACCGCAAGCTAGAAGACGGGCCAGCGTGAGGGAGTCGAGAGGAGCATGAAATAATAAGTAGTTTGGGGAAATGGGGAGGAAGGCTAATTTACTGGGCATGAAGATGAAAAATTCATGGTGGCTCTGAGCAGACAGACAGAAGCCCACCCACCCCACCAGAGACTGTGATGCTACCAAATGTGGGTCAACAGAAATCACAGGATGAGGGAGGGACGAGACAAAGAGCGAACCTGTACCTGCAGTCAACAGGCAGGGCACACAAACAACTCTCGGATTACTAATGCAAGCTGCATACGTTAGCAAGATCACTTGGTATTACCGCGAAGACACCTGTCCAAGTAAAAGATTACATTATTAATTATTTTGTTTTAGACTAGGGATGTGATGAACCTGAGAACAAAAGCACAGCTCAGTCTCCTAGATGTTTAGGTACCAAATACACATGGACTCTTTGAGTAGAAGAAGACATCCGGTGACACCGCTGAGCTTTAGACCGGCATAAACCTCCATACATGTCAACACTGCAGAGCTATAATGTTCCGATGCAGAGTGGCGTTACAGGATGACATGTTTCTGATGGATAGGAGTCAATTTCACTATTTGTCAAGGGCCTGGGGGAAAAAAAGTCAATGGGAGTCAATGGACTGGAACAATCTGTAGGAAATCTACAGACATTTCATTCATCTAAAACAAAATGAAAAATGAAAATCAGACTATAGGTGTGTTTTTGTCTTGTTATGTCTTGTTTCTTTTACATCGTTTATGTCGTTTTTGCCTCTTTTTGTTACATCTTTTATGTCCATTTTCCAAATATTTGAACACAAATAATAATGGTGGGTCGTGACTTGATGGCCACTGGAAAACATGGATCCCAAGGTGAGACCATTTGAGAACCACTGGTCTAAAGCAGCCCTTTGTTCCTCACAAACAAACACAGACATACAAACAATAATGCAGCAAACACTGATACAGAAATACGCCTGCAGAAATAGACTGTGTACTCCACCTACTGCAGGCAGCTGAGATACACGCAAAACCACCAATCAAAAGAGGAAAAAGACACACTGAGGTCAAAGGTCAGAAGCCAGGTCTGCACAGAGAGCGCTGACCTCTTGACGGTGTGTTTGTGTGTCAGCCGCTCGCCTCCATAGGAACAGTTCACTGCACACGACCGCCTCAAACATCTGTCCACTTTAATAACTCATCCCTCCCGGGACCCGCTGAGCAGGTCCACTCTGTGCGCGACCGTCTGTCTGTTTGTTTGTGTTTGTGTTGTACATACGACAGTCCTGTTCGTCGGAGTCGTCCTCGCAGTCGTTGTCTCCGTCGCACACCCACGAGCGGCGGATGCACTTCCCGTTGTCACAGTGGAAGTCCAGCGGCGAGCAGGTGGGCAGCACTGCAAAGAAATACAGAAACAACAAGACCGTCAAGCGGGAGCAAACAAGGAAACAAAACGGGAAAAGTAAGCGGAGGAAACAATGAGAAGAGGAAAGGAGTAATCATAGGGATTTCAGCGTGAACATGAGAACATGGTGCATACGTGATCAGGACTGGACCATCACAGCCAATGCTCTTTAACATCTCAGAATAATTTTCACCAGGTTTCCAGCTCATGTTTCAGAGAGAGCCAGCCGTTTACAGGACTGCAGAGTTCATGTAGAGTAGAAGATGAACCTGCGCACCTCACAAGTTTAGTCTTGTTCAGCTCTTTCACTGTCACACAGACGGCAGACCTCTGTTTAGTCTGCTCCTGTTCTCTGTGATCACAGATACTGGGCTTTAATACAGCCACATTCACAGTGAAGCTCTTCTCATTTACTTACTGTTTCCGAACATGTGTGAAACAGTGTTTTACTCTTGGCATATAAAGTCTGCACGTTAACCAGCAGCCACTCTTAAGCCAAACACAAAAATCCAGATATTTAAAATACAGTCGACGACTCCCTAGCGAAGTTATGGATAAAGGAGAGCTGAGGAGAAAGAACTAAGAAAGAAAGAAAGAGCAGAGTGAAGAAGACAAAAGGGAATAAAAGGACAGAGAAGGAGAACAGGGAAGGAAAGTAAAGGAAGAAGAGGAAACGAGATGAGACAAGTGAAGAGTATGTCGTTTGTCAGAGACCTTTATTTTAAGGGCAGACAGATGGAGACGTGGTTCTGATCAGTGACCTTAACCACCTTCACTACTTCCAGGCCACTTGAACAGTGTGCAGTGGGTTAGTTGTAATATACCATTTCAGTTCCTTGTCACTATGACACAACAGTCACATCGCAGGATGAGCAAAGTCAAGTAAGAAAAACAAATGAAATCAAACATGTCACACACGTCATTAATGCTATTATTTTTACCTTGTCTTATGGCTGTACTGGTTCACGGAGCCACATAACACTTTGGGTTGTAAAAGCTCCATACACTGTATAACAACAGTAAGTCATTTTCTAACAATCTACAAGAGAAATCTGTCTGGTCGTAGAGTACGGACCACGAAGGCGGTAGGAAGGCAGACTCCCATGGTGAAAATGTATTTACAGTGAAATAGACAAAATACAAACTTAATTAACGAGGAAATTAGCTCAAAATCAGTAGCTTATAATAAATCAAACAAACAGACTGCACGGCCTGACCTGTCCTCCCCAGAGCCTCCGAACCAGACTGGATTTATACAGAGGCTCATTCGCACCAAGAACACACAGCCCGTTCCAACAATTTAAAGCAGGGTGACCTGTGTTTACCACAATACAAAGAAAGGAAAAGCATCTCTTTACTGACTTTAAGCTCATTTAAACAGCTGAACTGCTCTACAGCAAGTAAGTA
Source organism: Coranthus polyacanthus (assembly GCA_037367275.1). Classification (NCBI taxonomy): domain Eukaryota; kingdom Metazoa; phylum Chordata; class Actinopteri; order Kurtiformes; family Apogonidae; genus Coranthus; species Coranthus polyacanthus. Next base: position 1,123,592 of record JAPQRN010000018.1, read on the forward strand.
ATCCGTATCCATATTTACTCTGTGTCTGGGCTCAGCTTGACCTCTACAGTCTGAACCTGATCTGGGCCCAGCAGGGCTCCGCAATCCCACCTTTTTTACCCAGCATCCCCGGCTGCTGCAGCACTGAGCTCGGCCCGGCTCAGCTCAGCGCATTCCTCCTTAACTTCATATCCGCTTTAAGTGCAGCTACTCGCTATCTAAGCAGAGCCGAATGACTGGCCCTTTGTCATCCACAGACAGAGCTAATTTAATTACAGGCCAGAGAGGGAGAGGAGGGGGAGGAGGAGGAGGAGGAG
>JAPQRN010000018.1:1136221-1146600 GCA_037367275.1 Coranthus polyacanthus
AGTGACTTCATCCCACAAACAGGATTGTGTTTGTATCTGTAACCTGATGGATCTTCTTTAGGAAACACTAGTTTTATGCTTTGATTAGTAGTAATAATAATATACAAGTGTCATCGGTTGGTTAATTGATTAGTTCTGACTTAATCTGTGATACATTTATTTCCACCTTTTTTTGACACTTTTCTACAAAACACAACCTGAAGCTGAAGGTTACCTCTGCTTTTCTCCAGCGTCTCTTTCTTTCTCATCTTATTAAAACCTGAGACTCACTTGTCATATTCTCATCCCCTTAATAACTCCAGATGTAATTATCCTTGGCCACGAGTATTCTCATTCATATCTATTCATATATCTAACAAAGACACAGATTACGTGCACCAGGTTGATGTGATATCATAGAACTTCATTCAATCATCACAAAGAGCGTCTCCTTGAGTTTTCCCTGTTGTTCAGACTCTTAAAGAAGAAAGTGTGTGGGTTGTGTTTGGATGACAGCCTTTCAAGTGTGACTCTCTGCACAGATTTGTCATGGCAACAAGCAAACGTCCCTGCATTAATCGTCTGTGATGGACAATGAAATGCCCTCTGACGACTGTAGACACAAACGTCACCGTACTGTAGCTTTCAGATGGAAACGGAAACTTTACGCTCCAACACAGTAGCACGCTAAATAAAGTGATGTGACAAGATGTGCGTTTACGTGGCCAAAAGCATTTTTTTCAGATAAAAACCTTTTTGACATGTGCGAAGTGGTTCCACCTGCTGTGAAGAGTCTAATCTACTGGAAATATAACAGAAGACGTTTAGACGTTTAGCCTTGTGATAGGCAGCCTTCAAACCTTTACAGCGGTTTTTCATTTGGTCAATGGAAAGAGGAAAGGACAAGGAAGGAAACAGCTTTCATTAATAAAACTAGAAGAGAACAACGTAACCTCAGACATGACGTCGGTGTAGCTTTAACTAACATCACTTAACATTACATGGACCCTAAAGAGAGTGATGGAAATATAACAGAGGAAGGTTTTTCCCCCAACTTTAATGAGAAAATTAAATCGTTTCGAGCCTTTTGACCATCGAAGCGTTCAAATTATGGATGGATCACGATGTTGGAAATTTTACATAGTCATTCAATTATAAAAAATCTCAGTTTAAGCGACTGTTGTGTCTTTAAAATATACTCTCCCTGGTTTTTACTGGCACCTTGTAGGAAGCAACTCTATACTAATACCAGAAGTAATGCAAATATAAAATGGATAAACAGTTCTCAGTGATTGTCAAAAATCAACAGTATTTTGCTTGAAATGTCCATTCTCTCCAGGAACTCAGCTTCCTCCCACCGTCCACCACACATTAACGGTGTGATTGTGAGATTGAATGGTCGTCTGTCTCTGTATGTCTATGATGAACCAGTCCCCAACCCCACGTGGACCAAACATGAGCAGAAAGAGTAGATTCATTCCAACCAGAGAGAGATGATCGGTCATTAGGCGCTAATATTTTCCTAGCGAATGGATTATTAAAGGTTTGCACCAGCTCTCTGAACCCGAGTGTGAATCACTTCGCTCTGGTGTCTTTTTATTTATAAAGCCCTTACTGTAAAATTACCATATGACCTTTGAGAAGTGCTTCATGTGATTAGACGGGCTTTACCAGAAGCACTCTGCTGACTTCATCTCCCTTCATGTTCCATGAGTTAGATCTGAACTTAGATAGACTCTACATGCAGAGCAGTCTGCACCTCACATGTTCAAAAAAACTCCATCACTCCAGAGCACGAATCAAAGCCGACTGAAAAATCTATTCTTTCTGATCGCGACAGTCTCTACCAGCACCAACCGAGGAGGCATTTTTATACAGATTGCACTATTATTTCTATTATTAATGGATTATGTAAACACAGCTAGTGATATGTCTTTGTTTATATAAAGAATCTGAATGTTCGACACCACCGCATGTCATTTTAAAGAGTTACGAGTGTTTTTAGGTGCAGGAGTTAATAAAAGTCTGTTTAAAGCTGATAAAGACGGATGCGAGGAAGACCCTGCGGTGACTTGCGGGTGGGTTTGTGTGGCCCTTCGGAGGCAGCGTCTCTGTTTACTGTAGAGGTGGAGAACGGAGAAAACCCATCACACGGGCCGCTGCCGGACAACTCTTGCCAAGAAAAACTCCCGCTGGCAGCGCCGGTCCACTCTGACGGACTGAAATATGCGCTGGCTGCCGACCAGAGCTGCCGAGAATCAGATAAGCCGCCTCTGTCGGGATAGGCTGCGAGAGGAAAATAAAGAGCGAGCAGAGGAGGAGAGGCCGAGATGGATGATAGGGATGGAGGGGATTAGTTAGAGAGCAGAGCCGGGCCAGGACAAGACGGATACTTTACATTTCTAAAAAAAAACAAAAAAAAACAAGAAATATTAAGGCTTTGCAAACTATTAAATCATCCCTACTTGTACGGTGCGACTGCTCTGAAACCAGAAGTGGAACAAAATACTGCTGCCATGCTAAACACAACTTACACAAATGATTATTGGCCTTTTTTCAAAGCTTCCATTAGAAATCTTCAGTTTTCCAGCTGTTTGTTCAGTTTTGGGTTTCAACTCAAGTTAATTCAGTTCCTTTCGACATTCAAGCAGCTGTAAAAGGTCTAGATGTGGCTGGTCTGAGCCCACGGGCGGAGAAATAATGAAGGAGGCCGAGGCATGGAGGAGAAGTGAGAGAAGGGAACTGATATTCAGAGGCTAAAGGGATCAAGATCGAATATTTGAAGCATCGCATGAGGCTCTTCTTTATATGTGAGAATTAATTTGGGTGCCGAGTGTCAGAGGTGTGAAATAAGTCGGTGAATAAACGACATTTAAGGGAATATTCCGACAGCTGGCTCAGGCTAAATTCACTCTGCCTTTAGATACAGAGATGGGTTTGTATTCGATCTTTCTACATGTTCAAATGCTGTTTCAAATCCAATTAGGGTTCAATTTGAAATATTTATACACTAATTCAGAGATTCAGTTTAAATCCATAACCACTTTCAACAGATACCGAGACTGTGGCTACGACCTGAAAATGAGGTGAGTTAATGTGACGCATGAAGAGTTTAACATAAGCGTTTAAGTTACTGATACAGAAAATGGGACTTCTCCAACACGCCCACTCAGCTGAATCTGAACTCAGTCCGAGTCCGCGGCCATGACTTCACACAGTCAGCAGCAAAACATGTTACACAAACTCCTGCAAACTCCTGCAGTGCTGACAGACTAAGAAAAATCACTGGAAATGGACTGAAATTAAATGAACACTGATGTTACAAACAACCGATTATGCAGCTCTCTCTTTACCTCAATAATATCTCGCAAAGTCATATCATCGTCGCAATACTGAACGATATCGTGCAGTGTGTGTGAAAGCGTCGGTCTTTCGGGTGCTTTGCTAGTTCGGGCTTGTTTGTATCCTTTGACCGTCTTTATTCATTTGCCTCACACGCACAGTATTTCTTAGCAGCATTCCCGCCGTTCTCTTTGTCAAGCGAAACCCGGTCGTGGAGGTCGTGCATTTGATTTAGTCTTTAATGAGCAAACGCCAGATGAAAACATGCAACACAGCACGGCTTGTAGAGAGCTACTCAACCAGAGCGGAGGAGATGAGGGAAAGAACAACCACCTCGAAGCAGTAGCTATACAATGGAAATGGAAACTTCTGAGAAAGACATGTGTTTTTATGTGGCGTTTTCAATATGAATTAGCCCACTGTTGACGTTTCATTCCTAGTTGGGGAACAGACATAAAAGTTGAAATTGGTGAGGCTAAGGGAAAGGTCATAGGTGATGTAAAACTAAAAGGTTTGAGCTGTTTGGTAGAAAACTGGTTGAGACGCATGTCATCGCACTGTTTTGATTTTATCCAGGAACGTCTTAAAAGACAAACTGCCAAAAGAAAAAAGAAAAAAAGGTGGCCCTCATCCCGTTCTGGACCCTGAATGAGCTCAACATCTACAGCACAAATCCTCTGGTGTGTGAGTGGAAATCACTGCCGTATGTGGAGCTAAACGAAAAATCAGAGGCAGTAAAATCTGCAAACATCATTATCCACGGGCAGGTTTAAATATATAATCTGACCAGAAGCAGTCCAAAATATGTCGGTGAGGATCGCAGCAGCCGACAGGGGAGACCGTGAGGCTGTCAGGGCCACTTTGATTTGAGATAATGGGCCGGTTGTAGAGCTCGGACAGGTACGCCGCACGTTCACACACAGACACGCACACAGACACGCACACACACAAAGCCGATTGAACCAAAGCAAACACAGCTGCGGTTGTCCGTGTGGTTGTGCGACATCAGATGAATGTGTCTTCTTTTCAGACATCAGCAGCACTGCACCTGCACCGTCATCATCATATTACGACTGCAGAAAAAAAAAGTACATACGAACACCCAGAATGCTTTACGGCTCCAACAACATCAACAGCACTTCAAATCGAGTTAACGTCCTTGGTCGTCCGCCAACGTCTTCACTTTCACACGCCGTGAACTGTTTCTGTCATGTCTAGGAATCTAACATTTCTATCAGTCGTTAGTTTCTATTAATTATTCAACCCATAAAGTGTCAAACGTAATGATAAGAGCATACCACAAACGCTCATAGCCCCAGGTGATGTCTGCACGTTATTTATTTTGTCTGACAGTCAAGAATCTGAAGGCGTGTTAATATAAATCACAGCGAAATGCTTCGCCCTTACAGAGGTTAGCAGGTGAGTGATTTCGAAGGTTTGGCTGCCAATTTACTCATCTAAATCTCACAGCTTTATCTAAAAGGTGCTGTCTTTTACTTAAAGGTTCAGTCCAAAAGTTTGAGCTTCAAACGTCATACTGGAAGATGACGGTATCAGAAGACAACTGTCAAAATGTGTCAATCCCCAATACACGCTGTTGAAAGAGCTGCTGTCCTCGATGACAGGAAACACGGGGACTATCTGAGGACACGTGGAGCAGAAGGAGTCTCCTGCAGAGCCTCAAACTGTTCCACAGACGACCCAAAACATGTTTCAGCTCTTGGATGAGGCGGTGAAATTCACCATCCAAAAAACTTTCTTCCTCTTTGGTTATCAAGCAAAACATCATCAGCGCTGCTGGAGATTCGAAACAGAAAATGAAAAAGATGCCCAAGAACTACAGAGCAGTACTGTACTGATTTTCTGCCATTTATGCATCACAGTTTCGGTTTGAAAGCGGTGTCTGACTGCAAATTAAAGCGGTGTTCGGACAGACCGTGGCGATGCATCAGACTCTCAGACTCTTCAATTGCTTCATGGAACTAAAAACCACTGCACTGACGCAACAGGGGTTTGCCGAAGCAGAGGCTCGGGCAGAAAAAACACCATCAACTGTCCAAAAAAAAAAGACAAAAGTATAACGTGCCTCAACTTTTGCTGTCAAACGTCGACAGATAGTCATTCCAAGTTGACTACCTTGTATTTTTCTACGCCCTCCCTCATGAAAATCAAAACGAGAGAAACAAATGAGTGCTGACACGTCGACTTCTCGGAGCTCTGAAGTCTGCAAAATAAAATACTGGCTTATATATTAATTGATTCACAAATATAAAGGTCAGCAATTATAATCCTTCCATAGCATGGAAGTGATGTGAAAAACAAAACCACTCCTTTTCAACATAGTTTTGAATGTAAATGTATGAATTAAACCAATCAATCCTCTATAACATGTTTAAAAACAGCTAAATAAATCTCCAAGTGGCAGATATTCAATTTATAAGAATATAAAGCGAATTAAAGCAGCTAATCCTCACATTCAAGTTGTGGAAACAGCAGATGGTTGACATTTTGCTCATACTTTCTGCTTCATTGACTGCTCTACTGTTAATTATTTCTGACAAAGATACATAGAAGTGCGTGTGTCTGATGTTATTTGTCTATAAAACCCACCATACAGCACTTCTAATCCCCAGCCCATCGCCTCTGCTGACTTTAATTACACACAGATCATCAAAAATGTAATTAAGCTTTAAGACAAGCAATAAAACCGGGCCCCGAACCAACAAGCTCTTTTGTCTCTTTTCTTATTTCTGCCTTTTTCTTTGCCCTCAATCACCCTCTAATCATGTCCTCCTCTGTGTGAACAAGTGTGCTCGCCTTGTTTATTGAGCGGTGGAGTAAATATTTAGGAAGAGGGCGGAGGCGGAGACGATGGAGAAGGAGGCGAGTGGAGGATGGAGAAAAGAAACAGAAGAGGAGGAGGAGGAGGAGGATTATGCTAATGCATCCGGACAAACGGAGATGGAGAGAAAGCAATGAAACGAGTGACGGGAGAGAAATTCAGCCACATAGTGAGAAAGAAATGAGAAAGTGAGAGGAGAGGAGATAAAAGTGAGGCGGTTTGGAGGTTTCCCGTGGTCAGAGGGAAGACAGAAGGTGGATGCATTGAAAAGATGAAGGGTCGGACAGAGAAATGGGATGGGGTCCTAATCTCCAGCGCTCCTGCTTTCAGACGGGCCCGCGCTCCTGCCGTCGCCGCTGCGATTGGCTCAGGCTGCAGAGAGCGGTGGATTAAACGGCAGAGGGGGGGATCTCTTCTTATTTTATGATCCGTGTGCGAGTGGTGAGAACTGTGTCGAGGTTAGTCGCTTTGGGGCAGATCTTAAGATTGGAGAAACACATTCGGAACCAAACCGGAGTGACTTTATAAAGCCATGGTCATTTCATGTTCAAAGACAAAATCCAAATGTCTTTGAAAACGCTCGAACGGAGCTAGAGATTGGGCAGGTTTCCTAAAAATGAGTCAGTCTCTGCATCTTCTCAGGATTTGAATTTGAATGTTTATTGTTTTGTGGACCTATAACCTTCATTCCTGCCATGACCTTTGTTCCTGTTCTTTACAATACAATTTGTGAATATATATATATATCGTTACTGTGATATAAAATCTACCAGTACATTTCCTAACAACTAGACGGTCCTCATTTCCTGAATGTTTCCTGTGTTACTGAATAAAACCTTGCACCAGACTAGCACCGCGGAGGATAAATGAGCCGACAGCTGTGCATCACCTGTCGAATTGTGTAAAATTACTCTCATATACAGCAAATACTTTTTCCTGAGCATAAATTGACGTATTCTCCTGATTTCTATCACCTGCAGAATTCAAAAGGGACGTGTTCGTTGTGGATACTAACGGCAGAACAGTACTGCGTTGGCTATAAAAGGTAAATATAAACCCTATTAGAGGAGCTCAGATGTACCATTAACGTAAACACAGTAAGCATTAAACAGACTCGGGGGGCTATAAAAACTGACAGATATCCCCCAACTCGGCCGTGACAGCTCCTCACAAGTTAGAGTTACAAATGTTTGTGTGTGTGTTTATAGTGTCTGCACATTTCCCAAACCTCACAGGCTTCTGTGAGTCGACAGCAGAGGAAGCCAAAGCTCATACGGCGCTTTCAATCACCCAACAACAGAGATCCTCCTCTTCCATTTCATCTCGCATCCATCCTGATAACACACACACACACACACACACACACACACACACACACTCATATATCCAACTCCCAGTCTCCCTCCATCTCCTCACTCTGGGCGAAAGCATTTACTCTTTCATAACCTGAGCCCCTTTCAACTCAGCAGGGCGCAAACAGTGTGTGTCTGCGAGTGTGTGTGTGTGTGTGTGTGTGTGTCTACAGCGGCTGCAAACTTCAATCTGACTGAGATGCAGAGAGTGAAATAACCCGCGGGACGATGTGAAACAGCGGGGGATCTGGGAGGAGACAAACGGCGAGGTGTGGAGGAGAGGAGCTTTGAGGAGCCGTGCAGGTCTTGTGAGGTTATGTGCTCTTTTCTGCTGTGGTTAGCGCTGTTATGATGAACACTCCTGCATTAGTATGACTTATAATAAACTTTATGGTTTTGAACCGGGAGGGGACGTCAGGGAAAGTCGGATAAGATATGAGACGGCAGAGTTAACTGGCGCGTTGGCCTCATCCACGGTCTGCAGAGGTCGGGGGTCACCGTCAAATGTAAGCACTGATTCTGACTGTATTTACATAGATATACTGTCAAAGTACTGTGTCAGAGTAACAACTGCATGTCCGTACAGGTGAAAAGAATAAAGAAAACAGTACGAAGGACGTGAACTTTGGTGATGCTCCGGTGTTTGCCGGTGGCTTTTCATGACAGCTTCAGGCTTTTCTGACTCGATCTATCCACACATCTCACTGGACTTGAGCGACAACTTGCTGACATTGTAAATACTTTAGAGCCCAGGAACGGCGCTTTTTTTGCACAAGGCGCATCAGGATTCAAATGTATTATTTTCAAGACTTGTTTGTTTTGTTGTCTCCATGTCTTGGAAACATCTACTACTGTCTGCGTTTTGTTCTGTTCTGATGCTCCACGTCAACTTGCCGTCACGTGTCGAAATCCCTGCGTGCTTTCTGTGCTTTGCGATTGCAATAAAGAACAAATCATAAAAAGAAGCACGCCGCCTGATGGAAGAAATGACTTGTACCTAATTCATCATGTCTTTGTAGGCGACAATGAGGTTCAGCTAACAGCACTGACCACAGCGTCACACAGCCAACATCCTTGTCCTTCCTCTTCTTTCACTCTCCACTTCAGGTTACCTCCTCCTCCGTCTGCTCAGCCTTCAACACAACCAACGCTCGCTGTCATTTCCATAGGAACGAGCTGCACAAAGGCAGCGCATCCCCTCCAGGACGCAGCTGATGGATGCGGAGCCAACAACATAAACACATGTCGAAGGTTTTAATGTGTGCATTGTTCTGACCGTGTCTCAGCTCAGACAGCTGCATCAATGAAAAACGGGATGTTATTAATTAGATGAAGCATCTGAGTTATGCCTTCATTAAATTTCATCTGGGCTAATTAGTGTCCCGTCCTTGAGATGTGCCGCCCTGTAACGTGCTCTCAGACTAGTGAGATGTGGAAAAGACTTACTACAAATGATCTGATGTCATGAGTTTATTCTGACGTGAAGCAAAGAAAAGCAGCAAATCCTGACACGAGACAAAGTGGAACCAGAAGCGACTGTTTGATAAATGAGCTCCACTAGTGTCATAGGATCAAATGATGAGTTTATTCATTCATTTAGTCGATTCAATGATGAGTTTATTCATTCATTTAGTCGATTCAACTGACAGAACATGTTCAGCAAATTTATTTTTTTTTAATGCATAAAATGCTAAAAGGTCAAGTAAAGTGGTTATGAAATGACAAAGCGGGTCTACGAACATCACGCATCGTTTTTCCGTTTCAAACTGTTGGCAGTGCTGGTTCTTTCTGCATTTTCGGTGATCGAGCTTTCAGTGTCGCTGCCCCTCTGCCTCTGGAACGCTCTCCCTTCACACATCTGCAACACCTCACCCCTGGTCATGTTCAAAAAACACCTCAAACACCACCTGTTCATCACAGCCCACGACCTCTGGTAGCTCTGCTCCTCCAGCTGCCTCCTTCTCCATCCTCCGTCTGTTCTTGTTTTGTGTAATGTCTACTCGGTCGGTCCATGTCTTTTGTAAAGTGTCCTTGGGTTTCAAGAAAGGCACTATAGAAATTTTAATTATTATTATTCTTTCGTCCATGACCATTTCATGACCACATCTATTAATTGTAGCTATGACGACAAAGGTCCCTAAACCGACTTCTAACAAAGAACTTTGACAAGAGCTGGGAGTTAACGCATCGTTCTTTTGCGACAGAATAACCCAGCAACAGAACTACTTTTCTTCCGTTATGGACCGAACGTGATTCTCAAAAAGCAACACAGTTCTGTCTCTTTCCTCTACTGTCTGTGTCTAGACTTTCTACTAGCGTCAGAAAACTAACATTGCTCAATGATTTTTATCAGCATTTCAGTAAAAGCTGTAACAGAATGTTAGCTAAGAAGTGCAGACTCTGGACACACTGACGTTAGTTACTATGACTAGTTAGTATTTCCTGTTAGGACGTAAACCAACCAGCTGGTTAGTTTACGTCAGTTAACGGCTGCTGATAAGCTAAGAGTTGACATAAAAGACGAGAAGGTGATTTACAGCTACAAGACAGACCACAGAGGTGTGTTTCTACATCGTCACATCGACAGCCCTTTCCCATTTTAGATATGTTTATTTGTGTTTAGTCCCATCCACGATCATAATTTTTGTGTCTAAACCTAAATCTTAATTTAGACACAAACGATCTTTGTGGTTGTTACGGTTGGAGGGCTTTTTGTGTGGTCCACTGCTGTGAAGAGACAGATGTTCACAGATGTTACATGTGAGCAGGAAAACAGAGACTGAGTGAAAAGAAGAGAGTTTCTACACTGACACTTACAACTACATATAATATACCCTCCACACACACACACACTCACACACACA
>JAPQRN010000018.1:1165631-1176268 GCA_037367275.1 Coranthus polyacanthus
GTTTTTGTCTTTTACGAACAATTTAAAAAACACAAATAACTGTGGTTTCGGACCAAGAATCAGCCTTTAAACTAGAGCTGGACCCAGCTCTCGGTATCGGCTGAAGTTGGGGTCGGTAGCGGCCGATGGTTAACATGAAGCCTCTCAAATAATACGTAGGTCAAAAGATAAAAGTCACTCCCGATTTTTTACAGTTTGCTTTTTCTTGAACCAAACTATCATTATTATCTATTACTATCGTGCAACCCCCACTTTAAACTGGAAAAAAATTCAGATTTGACATTTATTGTGATAAATTATCAGTGTCAACTGATATGAAGATGTTCGTGGTAATAACATCTTTGACCGTATCACCCAGGTCTACTCTGTAGAGCTCCAAAGTTTGAGATATCTGTTTAAGGCCTTCACAACTGATTGAATTATATTAAGGAGTGTGGAGGGAGCCTGTTCCTTCAAACTGAACGTCCCCCTCGTTCTCTTTATCTGCACGTTTCTCTCCATTACGACACATATGGAAGCTCTACACTCAAAGAGCACATTCACTGAATTCCCTGCGGTTCTGCTGGCTTTGGCTTACGTTGCCCGGCAGCTCATCCTCCCTCCCCGTCGGCTCATCTCCACCTACTAATTTACCCACCGTAGGCTGGGCCGCCCTGATGCGGCGAGCTGCAAACCACAGCGGCAGCGGCACATGTTGAGCCCGGCTCGAGGGGGTGGGGAGACGACACACAGATGCACACATGCACCAAGATTCAAGTGGCGGGGGCTATTGTCGCATTGCTTTTAAAAACACACTAAAAATACCCAGTTGGCAATGTGACGGAGACAAACGGGTTCAGAGCGGATGACGAAGCTTCAAAGCATTGTTAGAAATCTTCCCGGACGAAGCCGTCATCGCCAGCTCATCCTTTTTGGCTCACGCGGCTAAAGGTTGGTCGGCGGTGGGGTTTCTTTTCTCGCCTGCTCATCTTAGACTTTCATTAAAACTCTCGTCTTATCACACTGCACCGCTCAATCACTTTCTTATAACATGACGCAGCAGGAGGCCTGTGTGTGCTCTGCTCAAATACGCTGCAAACCTGACCAGACGATTCATTACTTCACTACTCTACTGCTGGAAAACACACACAAACACACACACTTGGATAAGTCATTGCCTATTAACTAAGAAGCAAGTGGGAGGATACTGTCCTTTATTCCCTTGAAACGAGCGAAAACAACATAATTACACGCTCAGTAATATATCATCGTCCTGCTGCTCAGGGTTAAAAATAAAAGGCCTCGGAGATCAAACAGCAGTGAGAGGGGGGATGAAAGGATACGGCTGCCGTGTAGATGTATACAGTTTGAACACACACACACACAGAGGAGTGTCATCATCCACGGCCAGCAGTCTCTCTGAAGTCGCTTCAAAGATAACAGTGAGTTGGCCAGGGATGAGTGGATGGCTGCTGGACGGGGCATGCGGACTGGCACGGAGTGGGGGGGGGGGTTTAAAAAAAATATTTAAAAAATCAGAAAGTGGGAAGAAAAATCCTCACGTTAAATCTTCTAATCTGTCTTCACTTAAAAAAAACAAACAAAAAAACCAAACGTCCACCAGGATCCAGATAATCCCAACGTTAATTCCACAAATCTCATCTTCTCTGATCAAGGTGTGAAAATAAAGACGGAACCAGATGCAGTCAGTCGAGTGGAACACCTCCATCAACACTGAGGAATCCTCAAAGTCCCCGCGGACATGTTTGACTTTTATGATAAACAGTGTATGAATGAAACCCTGTCCGCTGCTTGTTTGACTTTCCCAACAGCACATAAACACATTCGACGTGTATTCCTGGGACCGTTTATGTGAATCCATACAGTGTCATAGAGCAGTCATTGTAACTGATATTTTCTATGTGTTTTATATGTTCTCTGTATGTATGTAGTGTGATTTATCTTCCCACATTATACCTGAAAAAGGCCAGATTATTGTCATTTAAGAGAACAAACAAGCAAATATTCACACGCGAGATGCTAGAAAAAGCAAAGGATGAGTCATTTTTTTTCCTCCACTGACTGTTTCAGTCCTTTTCGTAGTATTGTCGTGTCCTGTGTTGAGCACCTGCTGTAAACTGAGTACTGTCGTCCCACTCCTAGACCCTGCCAGACCTGTTTGTAGCTTTATCATAACTGGTTTTCCCTGCGCTCAGTATTTTTTAAAAAAACAACAATTTTCTTCCCAACTTCAGAGAGTTTGAAACCTCTAAACGCTTCTTTGTGTATGATGAGTCATGGTTTGGATGTGTGTTTTCCTGCTGTGTGTGTTGCGTTGCGTTGCGTTGTGTGGCGTGGTGCGTCTGGTCACAGAGCCATGAAGGGGTTAAGGAGGGAGAGGGGCGAGCGTGTCGTACTACGTTTCATTTTCCACCGCCGTCAGCCCTTTGTGACGACTCTGGCCTCTGAAAACTGTACTTATGTGGCTTCGGGACTCCACATGTGTGTGTGTGTGTGTGTGTACTGTATATACAAATGAGAGAACGACTGTACTAAGATCAAAGACGGAGCTAAAGTTTTAAGGATTAAATTATCTCAGGGGCGACTGGACAACTTCTTTTCCACTAAAGGAGAGATGACGACTCGCATGTCAAACACAACAAGAACACACACGAGATGACGATCAGCTGCAACTATAGTCATTATTTTCATTACTGACTCATCTGGAGGTTATTTTCACTATTTATCGATGAATCATTTCCTCTAAAAAGGTTACGAAACAGGCCTTAAACCAGTGAAAAGACCCCTCTGGAGAGACGTTTTCAGAGACCTAAACATGTTTCACTGACTGGATATCACCAATGACGGATGTGATTCAATTCAGTTAAGTTCGATATTAATTCAGTTAAGGATATTTCAGTTTCAATACCAATCTTGCTTGGACGTGAAAGAGATTCTTGAAGAAATAATGCTGTAAATAGTACAAGGAGGCCTCTAACCTGCTGCATTAATAAAACATTAATGAACTCAACAATAAATGCTTTCTTTAGTGCAGAGGGTTATTCTGAAAGCTCAGGATTTGATTCATCTATATCAGATCATTCAAATGAATATGGGTTTGAATCAGAAAGTCAAAGCTTTTAAAATTGGGCAAATCAACACATTTGAGTTTGTCAACAATGACTATGTTGTGATATATTCAGTTACTGAGAAATGACATGAAGATTGTGGCCACATCACCCACCGCTACTCGTGACTTGTAAACTGATTTATTTTATCAGATGAAAAAATAACGATCCCAGTAATTGCAAAAAGACCACGTGGTCTATGGTTACAGGTGATTATTTCTCTGATAGATCGATTCGATTTGATTCGCTGCCGACCGACACAGAGTTCGGAGCAGATGAAGAGCTGCAGGTCTGACTGTCAAACTCCTGTGGTGTTTTTATGAAGCGAGGGTGAAAAAGCGAGCGCTCTGCAGTCAGTCAGAGGTGGAGGAGGGGAGGGGTGGGGGAGGCCAGAGTGAAAGTTGTGTCTATTTGTTCAACAGCTGCTGAGGCAGCAGCAGGAATGCCACGCCGCTGAGATGAAACGGCCGCCGCCTCCACCAGAGCTGGACGTCCAACCAACATGTGTCAGACGCACAGAGACGTGAAACCAGCAGAAAGAAAAACAACTGACAGCAAATCAAAACGTTACACTTTATTTCATCGGGGCAAAGGTTTTGCAGAGCCATAAAACTTTGGAATCGATGTCTTATATGACAGCTATTTGATATTGTGCAAATCAAACACGAACCATCACAAAAAACTACAAATATTTCTCAGTTCACATCGAAACCACATTCATATTGTCTTACATATTTATACGCAGAACGTCTTCCAATTCCATCCAATTTGGTCCCTCACCACAAAGGAAATCACTGAGCCAGCAGCAAGACGCACCACTGTTCCACACTCCAACGCCCTGACTAATCTCACAACTAAACCCATACTTTAGCCATTACATTGGATTTTCAGATCCAAAACAACAACAACTCCTCTCCAACACTTGTTGCTCTGTTTCCAATATGTAATACAAGACAGGAACGCATCACTACATCCATCTCATATGCCCTCATTCCAACACTGGAGAGTGTCACAAATACATTCAAATCTGCAGCATCAGAGCAATAACCTTCATAATAATAACACACTTTGCTTTACAAGCATTTAAACATTATTTCACAGAAGGACACAATTCAACACATGTGAACCACTTTACTCCAATAAAGTTCCCTCCTCTGTTAATGTCTGCGTAACTGTTTTGTTGTTTTTTTTCTGTAATCTTCATGGTTTTATTCTGTATTATATCTGTGATTCTGTCTTTCATGTGCTGCATAACAGGAACCTGCTCTAAAACCATGAAGATCTAAGCACCGTCTGAAAACAGTCTCCTAAAACCTGAGGGTTTTCTGTAAACTTGACAGAATCGTCAAGGTTCGTTAAGGTTGCAAAGGGAAAAAAAAAAACAGACGTCGCACTCGTCTTGAAGGTAAAAACACGTAACCTTGCACTCCTATGAAAAGGCTCATACTTAATCCTTTTTTTTTTTTTTTTTTACACAATGAGCTACAAACTAAATCTTAAATGAATTATTACAGACTCACAATCACCACAGAAAAACAGCGCTGCGTATTTGTGAGAACTCATTTTCTTATGCAACACCGAAGCGATAAAAACAATCACATAGACGGTGACGACTGTGTCTCCACAAAATCCAGTCTGTGATTCACCGAAGACGCAAAAACCAAGGACTAGGACTTGTCTTTTCTTTTCGTTTCTGTTTATACAGTGTTTTGTTGTTCGTTCTTTTATCTCTCTGGTTCAGAGTCATCGGTAACAAGTACATTTCAACGGGTGTAGTGTACGCCAGCTTATTGTTTAAGTGAGCTGAGAGTCAAACACGTCTTCATGGTCGTCTTTTCATCTGCGCTGACGGTTCTAACTGCAGATGTACGGAGAAACATGTGAGACCGTGTGTGTGTGTGTGTGTGTGTGTGTGCGTGACAGTATAAACACGCCGTGGCTCCGGGCTCTGCCTCTGCCTGTGAACACCGGGCATGCTGGGTAATGTGCTGAGTGAGCACTTGGTGTTCAAGCTCACTCTAATCCACAGATTGTCTCTGCGACCATCTGACCCCACCGCCACCATAACACCCACTACCACCTTTTAACCTCTGAAATCCCCAACCGGGCCCTCCGTCAGGGACAAAGATCACTGCGGCTTCCTGACATCCGAAAATTTAAAGTACTTTTTCAGATGGATGCGGATCCAGAATCTAGTTTTTAAAAGATTTAGGAGGTTCTAACTGCAGCGGTGGTATATAATGTTTAGAATTGTTTTCTTTAGTATCACGCTAAAATTGCATTACCTTACACTGTTTATATCCACAGACGGACTGCCCTCAGCGGACCTTGTGTTTCTTCCCCACGCTGCACTCGGGCACTTTGAGTTGAAAACACGGCACACATCAATGTCACTTCTCAAAGTACTTTCCGAGACATCAAAGCAGCAGCAGGGGTTCACAGAGGGGACTAAACTGTGTCCTCGCACAGAAGAGGGACATGCCGAGATGAGGATGTTCTCGGTGCAGCAGCATGAGCGCAGATCGCCTGCTCATGTATGTAGCTGGCGAGGCAACGCTGGCCGTCACGCTAAACGCTAATGGGAGCAAGTTTTCAAATAGGCTCCGTTCAGTTATTCTCCTCATGCTAGATACTGTATAATATCTTGTAGCAAGTTATCACTGAAGCTGAACATCTATCAGCTGAAGACCTATAGAGAGAGTGGAGACCAAAGCACAGCTAAAACGAGACAGTGTTGCATTTTCACTCAAGTTCTGGCCATGACGAAGAAACGCACCTTGAATTACAATTTAGGTATTTGCATTTTAGTGTGTCTTTCAATGTTTTAATACCATTTCTGAATCCAATGACCAACACATACACACAACCCTGGTCTATTCGCTTGTGTTCAAAACTCTCTGCCATTGTTTTCGCTGCTGACCCCTGACCCCGTCGCATCCCCACACTGCCCCCTACCGTTCATGTGAGTATTGCATCTTGCAGACACATGGATGTGAACAACTGACACCTGTGATACGGACGTAGGATATGTGAGGCAGCCGTCAGGTCTAAAAAGCAAGTACATTCACGGCCTTAGGTTCATCAGGTCCAATGGGAGCATCATGTTCACCTGTGACTGCTCAATGTCTGCAAACAACACATCAGCATTAAACACGATACTGTTTGTCAGTGTTCACTGTTGGTTGGTTGGTTGGTTCTTCCAACCCAGAGTAGCAAAAAACATCAGTTTATTGCAGTTCTACATGACCAAATTCCACATTTTAGAAGTAGAAATCAGAATTTTTATAATCATCTATCTGAAGATATTTTGAGTTAATTAAGCCAACTGATCACAAAATATTAAAATGAAGATAAAACCTCTGAAGTTAAATTCTAACTTTTTTCAGTCGTTTTGCACTGCAGCATCACATATCATAGACAACAGTTCATTAAAACTACAATTAATATGTCAGTGAGTAATAAAAACAGGCATTAGCTGCAGCCACAAGTCATATTTTAGTATCAAGCTCCCCATTATAATTTATTTCACAATAAGTCCATGGACGTAGGCCAAACTAAAATCAGATGTCTCTTGCTGTTTCTACAAACTGATGTGACCACAACTGAACTGAATCACATTAAATCATGACATTGTGATTTCAACTGAATGCAGACTCCAGTGCCAACATCCAGCCCAAACAGAGACACCCCCTTCATTGTTCATTGTCTGTATATTATTACTCTAAACTGAGCTTGAGTTGAATAAAAACACAATCCTCCTTCTTCGACATGGGAAACAAACCTCAAAAATGTCCAATAAACCCAAAGTAAGTGACCCGATTTAACTGCAAACATCTATTGTTCTGTGGAGGCAAATCAAAACCACGTCTCTGAAATGAAACGAAACCAAAGGGAATGTTAACGTCTGTGCGTTTCACCCCGACACAGATCGAGGTGCAGAGGAAGGATCTGAATCCGTGTGTGTGGTGGTGAGGTTTTTTGTTGGTTTCCAGCAGGACGCCTCCGCAGACACACGTGGACTCTGGTGAACTGCTGGGTTTTTTTTAATGTTTGTAACTGTAGCATCTGGAGCAGCTCCAGACCAGTGGAGTCGGTCTGTGTGCGCTACACGAGCCTCCCGTCTGAGCCAAAACTCCCAGACAGGACCCTCCTCCCCTGCAACCCGACCCTGCCTCCACAGAGACCAGTACCGATCCCGATCACCTGCTCTGAGACTCACCGACAAGCACTGACCCAGTGAAATCCAGAACACTTTTAAAGACATTTAACAGGGTTAGATAATGATGTGTAATTCTGTTATCACGTTAACTAAAGCCAGTTTTTTGGGCTTCAGAAATTCATTCAGACTAGAGCTGCAACTATTAACCAATTAGTTGTCAACTATCAAATTAACTATTTTCATTTGACAAATTCTGAGGTTTGAGTCGTTTTTCAGTTGTAGGTGTGGCACCCAAGCCATTTAGGCACCGCCGAAGTCAAATTCATGTCCGTTTGGAAGCTTTTTGGGTGTTGTTTGTCTTTTCCAAACTTTGGAATACAGATATGATAATAATGATGATGGTGGGAATGTTATATATTTTATTGAAAACTGTGTAATGTTCTTGCGAGAGGAACCCCCAAACCTCCTAAACTTCTGGAAAATGCTACTGTGAAAATCTTTCGATTGTAAGTGCAGTGAGTTTTTCCACCACTAATATGATGAAAAAAGAATTTTAATCACTACTTATGCCCCTAACCACCACCATTACTGCACATAAGCACTGTGAAAACCCAGTTTTTTAAGAAAAAAACTCAAACTCCTGGTTTCTTTACTCCTTTAGGACAGTAAACTGAATATCTTTGGCTTGGACCAAACAAGACACATCATCGTTGACTTTGGAAAACACTGATCAACCTTTCGCACCACGTTCAGACATTTTAAAGACGAAACTAGTTGGAGCCCCAAGTGAAACGTGCCAACACAGAAAATAAAAGACCTGGCTTCTGCACAACAAATGGCAACAAACTTTTCAAAGATCTCACCAAACTGCAGCCACAGCCCCAAAAAGCAAAACAAGGGATGGAAATAAAACTGAAGGTTTGTTGAGCCTATCTGGAGCTTTGACATGGGCGTCCTACTCCTACTGCTCAGACTGCTTTAGGTTGTGTGGCAGAAAACCAACATGTGCACATTCTTTGGCAACAGGGAATTTATAGTTTTGCTTACAATAAAACCAGCTTTACAAAAATATGCACTCTGAGGGGGTTGATGAGGCAGAAAAACAAACTCTGCGCTACAGTTGCCAGCTGCAGATAATGGTCAGATCTGTGAAATGCCAGTATTTAATTTTTTTTTTCCCTTATCTTCTCAACATATGACACACTGTACATACTCAACTTTTTTGGTTGGTCACGTTTGCACATTTCGAAGTTACTCCAGAAACTTGACTTTTTCAACATGCTGGCGTAGTTGTAACTTGTAAGGCTGTCACGTGACCGTCAGCGCTGGCAAACGGCAGCTGTAACGTACAAAACAATCACTAACAATCACTATTTCTTTTTCGGGGAATAACTAATAACAATTTGTCTTGACGCATGTTGATGCGTAACCACCAAAAATCCCAAATTGCCCGTGAAATACGAAAATGTAATCCAACATTATCCAATTTCTATTTCTATTTCATGGACTATTTGGGATTTTATACACATACTGACTTGGATGCCAATTACCATGGCAACAGTAAAAGCTTGAGAGCTTCAAGGCATTTGGGTCAGTCCTAGCAACAAATATCAGAAAATAAAGGAGAATGTCTATTGAAGCCTTTAAATGACATTGTAAAACAACTTTTTAATGCAGCCCCATTTTCAAAAGCAACAACCAGATAAAGTTCAGCATTTTTGTTCAAAAATGACTTCAATGATTTATGCATTCAGCATCACTTACCATTCTGTTAATGACCCAATCAACCAAACTGACTAATCCTTTCAGTTTTAATGGA
This sequence comes from Coranthus polyacanthus, assembly GCA_037367275.1. NCBI lineage: Eukaryota > Metazoa > Chordata > Actinopteri > Kurtiformes > Apogonidae > Coranthus > Coranthus polyacanthus. The sequence goes on from JAPQRN010000018.1 coordinate 1,174,717, forward strand.
TTTTGTGCAGTCATGTTCTTCACCAGATCTTAAAGTGTAAACTGAGGTGTCACTGTCAGCTCAGCGACATAACACAGCTACTTACTTCAGCAACAATTGATGAGGACGGCAGCTTTCTGGGTGATTTAGGGTAAGTTCTGCTTAGAACTGAAATGACATGGATATATTTTAATTTCCCAGCGTCAACAGAAATTACATAGTAATTCTCACGAAGAATGTCTGAAAGCACGAGTTTCGTTTGCGTCCATGCCCAAAGGCGGCCATGGAAGTTCATGGGGCAGATGTGATCTGGTTTAGAGTCTGGTTTCAGACAGTCTCATAGTGCTCCCCTCGGCTGTTCACATGAAAAGTGACAGAAATAGTTTGTAAAGAATGAAAAAAAAAAAAAAAAGCAGAGAGAGAAGATGAAACCAATGCCAGGCTGTTGGTTCCACAAAGAGAAGTAAATTATTGACAACAGCTCTCCAACCATCTGACAGGCAGAAAAATCTCACACCAACTAAATTTAACATAAAAATCACAACATCCACTTATTTACAGTTCATGTTCCCATCCTACATCATCTATGCAAACATCTGTATGTTCTCCAAAATCTTGACAGTCCAGTTTCAAAACGTGAGCACACACGGCGTTCTTCAACAGCCCTCACACCAGCGCCAGACCAGTATTAGCAGCTCCATTTGGTCCATGTCTGTGAATGTGAACTCACAGTGAAGGGATAAGTGTAATAAGAGGAGATTATTCCATGCGGGCGAGCTGTAACTCACTTTATAGGCTCTGACTGGATGAGGAGAGCAGGCACCAAGGTCCGGCTCTGTAATATCCAGTTATAAACTGACGCAGCATGAGCCGACTCGCTCTGCAGCTCGACACCAACCCCCCAAAACCCCCAAACACACACACACACTGGCACCAGATGCTCTATGATGTTAACATTTGGGATTTGGGGCAAAAACTGGGCTTGTTAAATTCAGATTCTCTGAGTGAGGCTCTGCCAGGTTCAACGTATCGACCTCTCTGCTTTCTCCATCAGGCCAGCAGTCGGACTTTTAAAATGAGCTGCTAACTACAAGAAAGCTCAAACCGCAACACACGTTGAGGCAGAAAATTCTTTTGACCCAAATACGACAAAAAATGACTCTGTAGGTGTTCTGAATGGTATTTTAGGGTTTGTCATTCCTCCTGTACTCGAAGACCTATGGTACATTTGCATCTCCTGCAGAGGACCCGTGAGCAAGTGGTTGAGAGTCATCACTGGGATCCTCTGCAACCAGGTAATGTCACCACCTGATCCAGAAACACAATCTGTTCTACGCACAAATGATCATTTACTGCAGTTTCTGGGATTTAAATACAATGAATATAAATATTACCTTTGGTAATAGTAGTTATAAAATATATGATTTTTTAAAAATCAAATGCATATACAATTATTTTAGTGAAATCAGCTAAGATTAGCTAGCGAGGTAACAGGAGCTAATGTTAGTTAGCGACCGAAGTGCAGTTCAGTCAGACTGAAGTTGAAGTTACCGCAAATATATAGTTCGTTGTT
>JAPQRN010000018.1:1183350-1198052 GCA_037367275.1 Coranthus polyacanthus
ACACACACACACACACACACACACACACACACACACACACACACACACACACACACACACAGACAGACACACACACACACACACACACACACACACACACACACAGACACACACACTGCATCGCGTGTTCATTTGACAAATAAACTGTGATTATAATCAGTTATTGTTGAATGGAGAAATTAGAGCCACATGCATTTGTAACATTACGGTGGACAATAAAACGTCATTAACGGTCTGTCTCAACTCACTTCACATCTGGAGTATTCTGCATCATTCACCACTACAGAAACTATTTTTTTTTTAGAATACTGTGTTTAATGTGTTTTCAGTGTCAATCGTGTTGGGGCAGGGATGATATCAACCTTTAAAATCTATCGCCCTCTACTACTTTGATCATCGGTAATCGGTTTGTGTCATTTTTTAAGAAAAACATCTAAATTCTCTGACTCCAGGTCCTTAAATGTGAATATTTTCTGCTTTCTTTCTTCCTCCTCTCTGAAAGTAAACTGAATATCATATTTGACATTTGAGGACGTCATCTTGGGGCTTTGGGAAACACTTTTTCATGATCTTCTGACATTTGATAGATTACTTGTCAAAAAAAAGAATCAACAATTAAAATAATCATTAGTTTCAAAGCGCTAAATCACTATAAAGAGACTTAAATAAACTCACTAGCCAAACAACGGTAATGCTAATGATCCATGTTGGCTGTTTACTTGTTAGTTCAGATAAGAGTAACGTCACCATTAACATCAAACACTAAGGTTAACATTAATACGAGGAGACTGGCCTCAGTGAGGAGGGTCAGAGGTCAGCCGTTCAGGGTCTGGCTCCGCTGTGCACTTTGTCATTGTGTATCATCACATTGTCATTATGTGTGTATGTTCTACCGTAAACGTGCAGCCGGTTTCATTTTCGTCACTGTTTATTGTAAGGTTAGCAGGTCTTTTTTTCCTCGACTCCTGTCCCGAATTAGTCCCAAAATTAATTTACATCAACTCCGACCCTATTCTTAATGGGCCCCGGGACGACAGGACGTCCTTAAGCTCCTGCAGGTCCTCGCTGCTATTCTTCTACGATGAACCTACTTGTAAAACTGAGGGAACAAACAGTTACCATACATAGCTGCTCAACCACACTCATCTTTCACAGATGTGACTATTCACACTCATCTGACTATTCATTAGATCTCATGTGAACTAATGTAGGGCAGCCACGTAATACTGACTCAAACACGGGGTACGTAGGATTAATCATGATACAACAGGGAAGGCAAGAAAAGAAGAACCAAAGCCTTCCATCTCACAGATGAGGATTATTTCATATTTCATATTCTCAGTTTTCTTTCTTTCAAACCACACTTTCCTCTGACGGTAGCTGTCACAGATTATATGCCTCTGCTGTTCTGCAGCATCTGAGGATCTTTACCTTCGCACAGGAGGAGACTCAACACTCTATAGAGACACAGAGATAAAGCGAAGAAACCGAGTGTAAGTGCAGAAAGAGCTACAAACCGCTGTGCTTTGAAAAGAGCAGAGTGGAGGAGGACGTCTGGCAGAGAAACAACACTGATGGAATATTTTCTACTTTGATTAAAGGCAGATCAGATTCTTCTTCTTCTTCTTCTACCAACTCCCACCTCCCCATCCAATAGCTTTTTTTAAATCTACTTTTTGTTAAGTGGAAGAAGTGAATGAGAAGCAAAAAGGAGGTATTTCATGATTCGATGACGAGCGGGGAGACCAGCTGGTGAAGACGCAGGCCCGTGAAAGCATCAGGAGGAGGATGCTGAAGATGAAGGGGGACGCAAACAAACTCTTTCAAATGGATGCCGTTTCCTCTGCGACAAAATCTCTCAGATATTTTCGTCGAGGCGAGCTTTGAGGGCGGCAGAGACGGACTGGCTTCAGCAGGATGCCGGCTTCTATGCTGCTTTTCTAACAGTTCTTTTGGCATCTCACTCGCTTTCTCTTTTCAACCCCCCCCCCTCTTTCCTCAGTGACAACATCTGCGTCTCTGCTTCTGGTAAGAAAACAAAGCTGCAGAGACGCAGAGTGATGTATAATAAACAACGTGCTGATCCTCATCAGGGCCTGAAAGTTCTGCACTACGGCGGCGGGACACTACGGATGGTGACAAACAGAGCTCCTTTTGTGCAAGAAAAAAAAAAGAGAAGATGATTACTGACCTCCGGACGGGCCGGGGAATAAAACCTGTAATGATTAAAGGAGCTCTTAGTCAATGATTGGCTGCTTGGCACAGCGGAGCGCCTCTGAAGTCGCCTGAAAGGCCGAGGGAGTGGAGGCGGAGGAGCTGGAGCAGAGGAGGAAGAGGGGGCTGGTTTTCAGTGAAATGAGATGTGCTTGAGGCTCATTAAGAGAAAAGGGGCTTAATCTCCCCCTTTAAAAACACACATACACACACTTAAGAGCTGTTTAGCTGTGTCCATCCTTAACCTAATGGTAAAACACACACGCACAGCGCTCATTAAATCTGACAAAAACCTGCCCCGCGGTTCGACCTCGACGAACAGATGCACGATCGCAGCACATTTCAGCTTCATGAAAACAAGGATTTTCGACAGTCTCTCCCTCCTCTTCCTCTGCCTGACATCATGCTCCTGCACTTCTGATCCGATTAGGATGTTTGGAAATCAGCAATGAGATTCTGGATTAGTACCAGCTGAGGATTCAAGGTGCGGAAATATACGTACGTCAGGCTGCAAGCGTGAAATTTAGGGACGGGGAAAGGTGGGGGAAGCAGCTCGAAGTCACGTTACAAACGCATAAAACGGAAGGGCTGACTACAGAACACACCAGCAGGATACCACCAATGCACTGACGAAGCATCCACTTATTCACTATCAGTGTAGTTACAGCCACTCCCTCCTGGTCAGAGGTACAGATAACCCAATATCAGAACCACCCTGCAGTAGGCGAGGAGAGTCTGGGGAACACACGGACACAGGGTTGTGAAATACATGGAACCCTTATTTTAGTTTGCTATTCATCAATAGTTAGAAATGTGTGATGATATTTATGATGATGGCTGCTACTGATCAGAGCCAAGATGTTTCACTTTCCCAAAAGCCAGAGGCGACAAAAGTACGCACTTTCATTTACTGCAGCAGAAGTACAGATATTTGCGTAGAACAAAAACAACTGCAGTAAAAAGTACTGACACAAGTTCTTCAATGCAGTAAAGAGGAGGAAATGTATAAAAGTAAAAAGTACCAACGTGCGTTTTGTCTTTTATGTCGCTTTCGTCTTGTTCAGATTGCACTCATTTTCTAAATAAAGAATACTAAACTAAAAAACCAGAGACTGCAGATGTCTTTTTGTCTTGTTACGCTGTTGTCATCTTGTTACGTCTTTTATGTCGTTTCCATCTTGTGAGGATTGTCGTGTGCGACGTTGACTGATGGATTCACTGAGGGGTAAATAATGGATACAAAACATGCGATTTACAAGTTAATGACATGGCTTGGATGCTTCCAACTTAAACACTGCCCCTTGCAAGCAAGTCCATAAACACCACTGCCCCATAATCCGAGAAGCTGTCGGATTACTGTTGTTTTTATCTGATGTGCTTTTAATGTCTTTTATATTTTAGGAGCTGTATCCCAAACTGCCTCTCGGAGGACATTTAAGTCTAAGCAATTCATTAATAAATCAAGAAAATAATTAGGATTAATTATTATGCATTAATCATGAATAAAAATGATCAACATTTGGAGCATGAAAATGCAGGAACAAAAAAGTTATTAATGTAACACTGAGCCAATATGTCTATATAATCAAAGCTAAAGTTAACATTACTGTCAACTGGAGCGGTGTCATCTGATGACGGTTCTGATTTGAAATGTGATGTTTCTCCTCAGTTTCTGAAACAGGTGCGTGTGCAGGTGGGATGCATCGACCACCAACAACAGGCCCGTCACACTCGTATGCCGGCCTCCTGTGAAGTTGGAATGCCTCAACAGGAGGAGGAGGAGGAGGAGGAGGAAGGGGGCATTATGGGGGATGGGAGTTTGGCTAGGGGATCTCTTTCTTCCTCCCTCTTACTGTCTCACACACACACACAGCGTGGCCGTGCGGTTAACTCCAGCTCAAGTTCATTGTGGCTCAGTTCCGGGAGGCGGTGGAGGAGGTGGAGGAGGTGGAGGCGGTGTTGCAGTGCCGAGGAGGAGCAGTAATTAAAGAGCTTTGAGAGGGGGGCCCCTGCGCTCTGTTAGATGCATTTCACCCCCCTCCCTCCCCCTTCCCATAATCCCCACAGGAATAAACAAATTGGGCTTTTCAGCCTGCGAGCTGGGCCTGGGGGCTCCTGTAATGGGATAGACATGAGGTGAGTGTGTGTGCGTGGGCCGGCCAGAGATGCTGTGTGTGTGTGTGTCCAGATATGAGGGAGAACATGTGTTTCTTGGGCAGTTGTGAGTCCGTGTGTGTATGTGTGTGTATGTGTGTATGTGTGTGTTCCACCAAGTGCAGTAAGTGGCTAATTGCTCCCAGCTCAGTGGTGAAGTGTGCAGACACACAAAGAGGCCTGAGCTTCATTTACTTAATCCACGAGTCTGGTATCTGAACCAGATTATACCCGGATACCTCTTAAACACCTGAGCACCCCCCCCCCCCCGTGTGTGTGTGTGTGTGTTTGTGTGTGTGTGTTTGTATACGAGTGCCGGGGCTTTTCCTCTGAGCAAGGCATCGTTGGAAGCATCCTGCCCAGCTGCATCACACATGGGGTTTCCATCCAAATGTATCGCAAATTTTAACACAATTTCCAGAAAATATGCAAAAGAAAATGCCCCTACTGTTATGCGAACATTAAGTTGAAAGTGGATTCTCAAACTTTGCCAGTTAGAGGAGAACTACTTGAGCTGTTGGTTGAGAAGCTGAAGCCGATAAACTCAACCAGACGGTAATTATTGACGTTGACAGAAAAACTCTGAAACTATGACAACATTTTGGTCATATCACCCAGCCCTATAATAAATACTACAACAACCTGGAGGACTGAACAGCAAACTCAAAGCAATTAACCAAGATATAGAAGATCAGTTCAGTTTTTATTTTTTGAGCTACTATTTTCTGTCTAGTTGAGAAGCTTAATATTAGCTCTCAAAGTTGTGCTGATACTGGTAGATTAATCTACGTTGTCTATCTCTAGTGCCAAGTGAACATATCACCTTAAAACGTGGTGTGTATCACCAGGACTAAGTATGAATACACTGCAGACACTCGCTCCTCTGGTCCTGTCGTGAAAACTCTGCAAAAGGAACCATCAGAGTGATCTCTGCAACAGAGGTTATAAAATTAAATAAACTGCGCTGCTGAAGGTTTTCACAGTCCAACAGTAAAATGATGACGATTATGATGATGACCCAAGGGGAACTCAGCAATATTAAGATGAAGATAATGATAATGATTATTATCAAAGTACCAGAGTTTGGTTTTCTAAAGCATTTCAATTGACTTTCCCGATGACTTTTTCCACTGATTTTCCCACAAACCCCTGCGGCCCAGAGCTGCTCCCACAATGCCCGGCGGGGTGCCGTGGGGCCCGAACAAAAAACCCCTGGGCGGCCTGCTCTGCAGTTAAACATGTTAAAGAAAACACTGGAGGAACTCTCCCTCCTTTATGCACTTCTTTCTGTATTTCACTCTCTTTCCTTCTGTTTTTTTGACTCCCCCTCCCAAAACACTCCACTGCTGTCCTGCTCTTCACAAGAGGGACAGAGGAGGAGGGAGAAGGAGGATCGAGCAAAGAGAGGAGGGAGAAAAACAGCGAGAGGAGAAGAGGCTCGGTGATTGATTAGAGGCAGAGGAGGAAAATGCCTCACATGAAACACGGCAGCAGCTAAAGATGGCTCTATTCACACTCATTAAAGAGCACTTTCCTCCACACACATGGAGACAAACACTGACTCCTCTCCTCTTAAAGCACTCTGTCAGGGTGAAAGCACTGTTTTCTTCTATAAACACTCGCAGACCCAAACACTTGTCCGATCGCTGCCAAAAAAACACGGTCGATGCCGCTGACTTTCCACTTGTCGGGAAACTCTAAATATAGACGGTGACTTTGATACCAAGTTTAGGTTTTGATGCAGTACCAGCGGAACAATAACAGTACTGCAGAGGACACAATACGTCCCGCGATGCGTCTGTCCTCTCAGACCAACCTGCACCATCAGGACAAACTTTGAGGGATTCGTTTGCAGGACGTCTAATCCGACTGCGTCTTAAGTAGCCTCCTGTAGCTCTTAGCACAGTACCCCTCTCACCTCTCCTCGCTCCTGGGGTGACCTGGAAATTGTCCCGGTCCACCATCATAAAGACGTCTCGAGTCCTTTGTTACTGTCCTGAGAAGCAACAAGAAAGCGGCCTGAGGCTTGAGCGAGGATGTTACATTACATTAAGACCTGGGAAATTGCTGTATGTTGTGGACAAAAACGCACATTTTGAGTTCAGTAAAACGCATGGGCGCTTAAATACTCGGCTCCCAAATATTTGTGTTGTATCGCCAATGTTACCTGATTGAACAGGCGCTATATTTTATGGATACTAACAGTGTTTTTGCTAGGCTCTCAGAGGACTTAGGCGCTGCATGGATGCTAGCAGTTTGTGGAAGTTTGAAGCACATCTGTGGGGAGTTTGGAGATCCTACCGCAAGAAAATATTGTGTTTTTCAAAACAATGTGACCATTATCAGCATATTTTTGGACAAAAAAATGTGGAAAACTGGAGCAGATGATAAACAAACTGCATACAAAAAGCTGAATTTACATTTAGGTGCTGCACCTAAGCCTTAAAAAAGAAGGGAAAACCCTGAGTAAGATTAATACTGCACAAAGGTGAAAAACCTGAGGACTTGTTCATATTTCCACCAAAGGAATGTCCATAAAACTGAACAAATAAGACACATCTTGTCTCCTCTTGACTCACCATAATCCTAATTACTACAGCCCGACATAAAGCCATCTCCTGCCACGTTTCTCATCCCGTCTACCTTAACTCTGCCGCTGTGAGTGCCGTCAAACTTTTGGAACAGACGTTAAGAACTTACCCGTCGTGCCCCGAGCCTTCTGGTATTTCCTATATAATGGCTCTGGCTCCATGGGTTAAAGCGCTTTTGCAGAAATGTCTGTCTGAAAGCCTTTTTATGACATAATTGTGCTTTAAGTCATTTCAATAACTCATGTTTAACCATCTTCCCTTTTACTATTAATCCTCTTTAAGTTGTAGCTTAAATGTCATTCATGTCTTGATTGACCTTTTCTCTTGTTCGGCATTTGATGCCGACTTTTCTGCCACAGAATGATTAGCTTTCTTTTACTACTGCAGTATAGTAGGTGCTACGTAAATATGCGGCAAATATTAATCTGTTATTGTGATTTTACAACATCCAGAAATGAATAACACCAGTTTACACACTGCGAGCTGTCTCGTGGAACTCAAACGTCTTCATAAAAGTGAGCGACGGTTAAACAATGGCGACCTTCTGCGTCCCCGTCTGGCCCCGGCCGCCTCTCGTCTGGTTTTGATGATGAAGGAATGAGAACAGGTGGGTCAGTGGCTCCAGACGCTCGGACACGCATGTAATCGTCATGACAGAAGGATTTAGAGCTGGAGCACACAGCGCCACACAGCAGACATGCGATATGTCCTGACATCATACTGGAGACAATAACGTCTCTTCATATGAGCAACGTGCTCATGTATAGAAATGCCTCCGTCTCCGTACACGTGATCACTGATTACAAACCGGACTCTTTTAACCTCTGCTCGGGACAGGGACGACTTTACACGTTATGCTTCAGTAAAGCCTGTGAAATTCATGCTCAAATGTACTTCTACGTACAGGAAACTGTGTGTATTATGTTCCTCACTTTGAGGAAGAAGCACCTTTACGCCGCTGTCTCTGACAGTTAGTTATTATTCAACGCAAACAAACCAAATTGTTACAGGTTTCAGTTACTCAAAAGTCAGGACTCAATGCTTTTTGTCATCATATATGATAGCAGGGTTTCTGCAGGTTTTAAAAAGTTAAACTGAAGATTTTATTATTTCACGTCTCATCGTGCTGGGACCGGACTTTGGTGATGCTGACAATACAGAACAAAGCCTGTGAAATATGCGCTAAAGTGGACTTCCATATGCAGAGAACTGTGTCTTTTTTAAGACGCTCAAAACCTCCAACACCACTCTCTCTGGCAGTTAATTACAGCTTCTATAGGTCGGAAAAAATGACAACTACATTCGTAGCTTATCATTTTCACTGGTTGCACTTTCTTAAATGTCAGGACTTAATGCTTTTTGTTGTCATATCAGATAGCACAGTTTGTGCAGGTTTCAACAAGATTTTTAAGACAATAAGCAATGTGATTTAAGATGTATTCCTGTCTCATCGTGCTGGGACTGAGCTTCATGATGCTGATGATGTGAATAAAAATAAAAACTACATCAGGTTATTGCTGGTGGCTTTTTCTGGCGGCTTTATGTTTTTCTGACTTCCCATGTGACTAACGCCTTTATACGCAACGTTCCTCATTTGAGCATTTTCTTCATTATTTTCAAGAAGCTTCAACCGAACATTACATGTGTAGTTATTTAAGCCATTTTCAGGAATACAATTCTAATTACTGGATGTTTTTATGGATCTCAGTTTAGTCGGATCTTTATAAAGACCTGTGATATGGAACACAATCTAAATACATCATAGTCAAAGTCCGTTTATTTATTTATCTTGTTTAGCTGGTCTACGTTTGTTAACTTAATCTACCTTCATAGGGTTCTTTGCTGTTCTTGATTTTCCTAATTGTAGATAACTTATGGCTCAAATATCGCGGCGTGAAGAGGACCGTGGATTTGGAGGATCACAACACCTAGTCATGAGTTAGACCCCTTCTGCTTTGACTCTCCTAGTCCACTTCAGACCAAAACTAAAGGGTCTCTTATAATGTGAGCTAAATTCAGGGAATCAAGTATCTTCTCAGGTGATTTCTGAGAGGTGCAATAAAAAGACACGACGAGTGCTAAGCAGCGTGGATGGAAGACCAGTGGGAAATGAGCTCATAGTGCTAATATCTTAAGCTGGAAAGACAGATAATACAAACCTATCTAAGAGCGCTGTGTCATTACTTCTTTTTTGAATTCATCATCCGGCCTTGTGGGAAATATCCGACCACTCGTCATGTTCTTCAGCTAACTTAAAGCCTCTCGTAATAAAGCATCGCTAAGCACAGTTAACTGAGCTGCCAGTGATGTTGTGTAATCCGGTTTGTTGTTAAAAGCTCACCTAATCCGCTCGTAACGGACTGCCTTGATAACCTTTGCGTGTTTGCAGTCTGTTGGCCTTTACACATTTTCGGTTGGCTTGTCTTGCCTCCTCTCCCTCCTCTCTCCATCCATCAGACCTTTGAACCTCCGTCTACTTGTTATTCTCTTACATCTCCAACTTCCTCCACTCTTGACCTTCGCTTACTTATTCCTTCCTTCCTCCGTGTGTCGTCAAAGAGGAGTTTTACAGCTTCAGGCTCGCTTTTCCTCATCGTACAGACATGCAAGTGGCCTCCACATCTCTGGGACACCTAATCCAGACGACGGGATAGGAGACTATCTCTCTCTCTTTTTTTTTTATTTGCTTCTTAAGTTACAAGACAGACGATTGTTTAAGCAGAGCTCTGCTCTAGCCAAGGCCTGCTATAAATCTGGGCTGATTTAGACTGCAAAGACAGCTTCCTGGACTGGACTGGAGCTGCAGGGATGGATTCAGATTTGATTGGCTTGATGCTCTGGACGGGGTTTAACTCAGATAAGAAAGGATAGAAAAGACTGAGTCATAGTGAGCAGGGCATCACTGGTGGTGTGCATGAAATCTGCAGTAGAAAGATGGTTAATGAGTGGACAATATGGTTAAAATCTCATATTACAGTATTTTATTTCAATCACACTGGAAACATTTATCATTTATAGAGGAAATCCTACAGAAATACACTTCAGAAGCAGTTTATAGATATAATAAATGTCTGTTTTAGCTGTTTTGATGGAGGAAATACCTCAAGGAAACAGGTTTTAAAAGGACTGCCAATTGTTACGTGTATATAAATGTGAAGCTTATATCCTGCTGTACGTTTTGTCATATTACCCAACAATGGCATGAATTATTCGACACCAGAGATTCACTTATCGATCGGTCAGTGAGTGTGATTGGCTGCTTTTCAGGTTGATCGGTGCTCCCGTCACGTGCACGGCGACACATGCAGTAATGTCACATACACCGGCCAACATGTCGTCAGTGAGCACATCTACTCTTATTCTGAACATGATAATATTGTCAATTTGACCGGTGTCATGTGAACAGCGTATTCTTTTTAGATATTCTGAATTCGGTCTTTTTCCAAATGTAGCATTTTCCCACTAAGACGTGGGATTTGCCGATATTATTCCAGTTTTATAAGGATTCTTTGGACACGTTTACTGCACATTTGGAAAATGCATCTAATTTAACCACATGTTGCAACACACGGCTCCTGTTTACAGTCAGCTGGGGTAAAGACAAAGATCCTCTCTGGTAGAGATGGACGCTCCAAAGAAAAGAAGAACAAAACACAACTACTGTTTAACGTTAGGAGAGAGGATATGAACAGATTTTTGGATATGAGCAAATATTGAAAAGCTGACCTTTTCCTACTTTTAATCTTGGTATGCATGGCTGTAGGTAAACAGGAATATTAGCAGAAGATGAATTGTCATTAGCCATGTAAACAGCTTATTAGGCATTTTGTTTTTTTCAGGATTTAAAAAAATGTGTGCATGTAAATGTATCTGTAAACGTAGGGTGATGCATGTTGATTGTGTTTCTGCATATATATGCACATATGTTGACTACAGCTACTTAAGCAACAATAAACCGACTATAGAGTGCTAAAAGTTGGTTTCTATTTACAGTGTATGTTTTCAGCGGTAGGCTAGGCATCGGGGTATTAGCAGAGCCGGTGAGCTTTGGGAGGAGCTTTGTGATCGATAGGGCTGCCAAGCGGCATTAGTCCTCCTGGCCCACAGAGCCCGTCTCCGGACACAAGAGCACAGGGACTTTAACTCTGATCTTATTTACGAGCACACAAAGGGCAGCACAAGGGTTTGCTTTGGTGGGGCCTGTTCAAACAGAAGGCCGATGTGGACGGGTCTTTGAGGGGGCCGGGCCGCATTGACTCTGGGGAAGAGAGAGAGGCTGACAGGTCAGTCTTAAAGCCTTAAAAAATGGGGCCGGGATCAGGGGGGACTGAGCCTCAGCCTTCTCCCTCTGCTCCCCAGAGAGACGACCAAGGCCTCAGAGACAAAGAGTCTGCGCCGTGGAGCCCGGAGCAGCCAACAGCGAGTCCTGGCTGGCTCGGGGGAAGTTAAGGCAGGTGGGTGGGACAGCCGATGCAGAGAAAGGGCCTCCACCTTGTCCCAGCTGTCGCCCAGCCCCACACAAGTATGCCACACTCGGCCCTCGCCTCGCGGAGGAAGCAGTGCTAAATCAAGAAGTGAAGCAGCCTTCTCGGGCTGGCAGGCCCGGCGTGATTTGGGGGATGAAGGGCAAAGGATCAAAGCTCTCAGGAGAGAAACACAACAGCCCCATCCAGCTGGACGCTTCCCTCCTGTCACCTCAGTGAGAGGGGGAGCTGACCAGGGAGCTGTTTTGAGAGGGGGGTGGGGCTTTAGGATCATAAACCGCAAACCACAGGGCACTTATAGCATGTGTGTGTGTGTATGTGTATTTATGGGAAGGGGGGTTGGCTAAAGTCAAATGTGACGCCGTGTGAGCCAAAGCGCAGATCTGTCACGGCTGTCATTGTTGCTTAGCAATGAGGCGAGGAGAGAGAGAGAGAGAGAGAGAGAGAGAGAAGTGAAGAAGAGGAAAGCAAAAACAGTGGGAAGAGAGCCGAGAAGAGGAAAAGATCAGTATAAAACTCAAGGCTGCAAAGAGAGCTGGGTCCACATGTTCTCTCCTATCTGCCTGCTTACAAGTCAACGTTTGAGAATTTTTATGCACGTGCCATAGATGTCTTTGTAGAGTTGGAACGACCGGTCGATTAATCGATTCACGTGGAATGAGTCGATGCCTTGCACTGTTTACATTCATCCCCTCTTGCTGCAGCTCCCGCTCCTGACCATGCTGAAAATAAGTCTCCGTTTGCGTACTTCCATATTTACAAGCGCGTAAAAGTAAAAGTCAGGTGAGCAAACAAGCCAGCAGATATTGGCGGACGATAACCCACCAAATCAGTCAAATGCTGGCAATAATCCTCTGCCTGGCAAAGCCACCTTCCAGCACATTTATATGGTTGTAACGAGTCTCTATGCACATATAGGCCTATAGAACTAAACCACGTAGATTTAAGCAAACGTGATCCCGTAAGCCACTGTAAGCAACCTTTTGCAGATAATCAGCAGGAGCCAAGTAAATACATGGAAGAAAATATCTATACATTTGAGTATTGCAATATTACATTCTATGACACCATATTCATCCTCAAAAACACTACTTTTGATCAACAGCTTACTCGTGAAGATTCATGGCCCACATGGTTTACTCAGATGGTGGAGGTGGTGTTCTTTACACAACAGTTTTCCCAATATGTCACTAATCGAAAAACTAATCAATACAAAAATGATTGTAGCTGCACCTTACATCTGTGCGTGTGGTTTTTTTTGGACCATGAAAGGCTTCTGAATTCATCAAAAAGTAGCCCAGTCGTCTAATTTACGGCTGCCTCAACCCCTTGGTGACCCCTCACCCCACGTCCACTGACCTGGAAGTTACGTCCATTCGGAGCAGCCATTTCCTGACTCTATAAAGGAGGCAGCGGAACTGAGGGAGACTGAGGGTGAAAATGGAGGGGCAGAATCATTAACTACCAGCACAATGACCACAACTGTGTCCGAGTCCAGCCCAGCGTTTTGGAGAGGTCAACCTCTAAAGATCTGAGAGGCCGGCAGCACACACAGAGCCTTCACAGCTGAGGGAGAAAAACAGGACTACAGGCAGAGGCAAAGAAAGTCTATAAACAGCTGGCTATGCTCACAAACAACAAAGAAAGAAAACTGCCAGGGGCACTCTTTGGTTTTCCAACAACTAAAAGAAGGAGCCAAATTGGACGGAGGGCTGCTGTGTAAAGCGTTTATGATAATTTGTGTGTATCATTGTCCAAATCTTTAAAAATATGAAAAAACAGAACATGCTGGATGCGTATCAAGGTCTCGATCCTTGGCTACCACGAGCAGAGTATTTCTCCACCCCTCAACCTCAACCATCAGTCTTCGCAGCTCGGCCTCGGGAGGGGGAGGGGGGGGCCGTGAGGTAAGGCCAGACTGGAGACAGAGGCTCTTGTCTGGGCATGACAGTCTGGCGTGTCGGTCCTGGCTCTGAGCAGATCTGGAACTTTGACGTTGGGCTTTTGCAGTCAAGGTTACATGAAGGTCCAGACAGCCAGAGCTAGCGAGCAAAGGAGGAAGGCAGATCCTGGCAAAGCTCCAGTTCTCTTCCTTTCAGTGCCAACCGCTCCTAAAATCTGAGCCGCGTTCAGTCCGCCACGGCAGATAACATTCATGATACTCTATCAATGGCCCTGTCCCAATGTCCCTGCAAGGGCTGCACACAAAGGACCGGTGTTTGGCAATAGTTCAGATAAGCCTCTGGCAAAGTCAACAGTGTGATATAGAGATGGGTGTGTGTGATGGATAAGCAAGAAATGAAGTGGGAGGGATGACTGGGAGACAGGCAAGGACTGAATAAGTGTCTGGACTGGTCAGTGTCTGGAATTACCCCCCCTCGCCTCCTTCACCTTCTTCTTTCACATCTGCAGCCACCACATGAGGGTTCGGTTAGAGCAGAGACGCAGCGGAAAACGACTGATTTATACGTTTGCATTAGGCGCTGACAGAGTTGGAATGGAGCCTCAGAAGCGTCTCCAGATCTGATGTTTGCCTCCTACTATTTCAAAAGCCAATACAGAAACACTGACAGCAAGCGAGCTGATAATCATTTCCTTTTCACGTACACAACACAAAGGCCTCACAGCCAAAAGTATGCACACAGCCAAACATCACACCAATGAAGGTTCAGGCTGCAGGCAACCATGGACCAAATCTGACAACCTGAGATGGAAAACAAACTCAGACTTTATTAACACAAAGTCCAATCAAAAGACATCATCATCATCGCAACTGAATAAGATCATTAAAAAAGCATAAGAGATAATTGCCAACCCATTTCCACTCTGGACTAAATGCTTCTTCCCTACAGTTATTAAAATTGTCAAACTATTTGCACTACTACCGTTGGTTGGAAGGGGAATACGTTCAGTAATTTTGCTTCTCTGCCGTGTGTTGCTGTGTTCGTGTTATATGCGTATGTGGCGGTGTCAGTTCATGTGGTCTCTGTGCTTATTTGTTTTGCCTGAACCGAAGATAAATTCCTCACCATGGGCTTTAAAATGTTTTGCTCATATGCGACTCAGATCTGTTTTTTATTTCCATGACGGAGTGAGCAGCACAAATCACACTGAATCTGATCTTTTCAATACCCATTTGTTCTACTTCCGTACGTGGAACTAAATCAGATTCAGGTCTGTTGTTTTTTGTCTGTGCAGAGCGACCTCATCGTGAACAGTCATATTGGCATTCATACCACTTTTACGTCACTCCTCTGCT
>JAPQRN010000018.1:1205381-1219448 GCA_037367275.1 Coranthus polyacanthus
ACCTGCAGCCCGGGGGGACGGCGCGCCACCAGACACACAGCAGAGGAAGATGTGACTGTATGGGACGGTTTCACGTGTTATCAGAGTGTGTGGCGGCGAGTGTGTGTTTGTGCGGCGCTCTGCCAGACGCACATATCTGAGCGGAGCTCTGTGGGCGCCAGGCGCCAGCTGAACCTCTTTATTTCAGCTCGCTGCCACAACTGTCCGGCAACTCGGCTGCACCCTGGCACCTGTCTCATACGCTAGACGCACACCCACGACATGAAAACACACAGCAGGGGCTAAAGCACGGAGCATGAAAGTGACTCACATTTAAGCCGCGACACCTGTCCAGGATTTAGCGTGAATGAGTGTGTCAGAGTCGAGAGCCACCTCTGATACACTGACCTTCAGTGCTCTAAACTCATCGGACAGTGGCGCTAACCTAAAGGTCAGCTGTGGACAAACTGAGCTAGAACCTGAGTCACAGCAGATCAGCCCACGTCAACCATCCAGGGCTCGACAGTGCAAGCATTTCACTCATGTGTGGCTACAAATAGATGTGTGTGAACTGTAAAATGTATTTAGAATGATATCCTTTGTATCTAAACAGACTGAGCAGACTTTCCATACGTTTCACACAGTTCAATAATTATGCACTTATTTATACTTCAGAAATCGACCCATAGTGGATTTTTAAAAGCTGATATAATAATAATTTATAACAGGAAAAAGCTGATTAATCTACTCCCCGGAAAAAACTGCGACACCATTGGAAGTTGACCAGTGGATATTTGCTGAACTGCACATCCAAGTCAAACTAATAAATACATACATACAAATAAATAAGTAAGTCATTTTGAATGACTGCACATCAAACCCAAAAGTAATGAATCAATAAATCTCAAACTGAACTTCAAACTATCAAAACTCAACACAGGTCTAGGTGTGTTTCTCTATCGCTAATAATTAAATAAAACTGTTTGAAGCAGAAATCCTTTTTGTGTTTTTTGTACTTTTTGTGTTAAAATACGTTGTTTTATCTTCACGTATACCATGATGTAGGAGAAACACAGTATTTGATGAACTGTCATTTCTCGTCTGCCGCCACGCCCACCCCACCGGAGCCGAACCGAGACCCTGAATGCTGCCTAAACAGAGGCAGAAAATCAATCCATTGCTGGTGCGTGGGAGAGCAGGGGGAAGAGTAAAAAACCTTGAAATATGCTTTTAGAGCCCCGTGAACTGCTCTCTTAAACGGCAGCACACACCGGATCCCTTATTAAATTTCAGCAGCGGCTGTGTTTTATGAACGCTGCCCCTGCCTCCCCGCTGTCTGCCAAGGTTACAGCGATCAATCGAGCATCGAAAGTAGCCTCGTCCAGGGAGGCCTCTGACCGACAGTGTCAGGAGGACTAGGAAATGCCCCAAACCAACAGTTCATGTACAGTAAAACAGGTAAACAGCTGGACAGCGATGCAGTCAGGTGTAGAAGTTATCCTCAGGTCTAATCTTAACACAAGGCCACAGATCGTAGGTCATAGGTCAACAGGCTCAGGTCGGGATTACCCCTAACCCGGGATTTATTTATTCATTAATGTATTTATTACTTTGACTTAGATGTCCCGTTCGACAGTTACGTAGTTTCTAATAACTTCAAAGACTGGAGGCGATGTTGACCGTTAAATCTGCTATCTGCTTTTTCCTGCTCCAATCTATACTTATTGTATCAGCCTTTAAAAATTTACATTCAGGTGACTTTACAATTGATCTTATTTACAAAATGTGCCATGATTTGTTATCTTATGTGTGATCTTTACTGGCCATAAAATCATAAAACAAAATGCAATAAAAAACACACACAATAAACGTAAGACAACGGATGACAATAAAAAGGGTGTGTGCTGTAAATATAGTATAATAAAATACAGAAAACAACATAGAGTTTGTGGTCAGAGACAGTGCAACAGTAACAATTGGGATAAGATAAAGCAGAGGATTAGGAAACGTTTGAAATAAAGAGTGTGTGCTGCACGTGAGCGACATGAAAACCTGACCTTGTTGCACATGACTGTCACGATGCTGCAACTTTGTCAAGTTAAGGATTTGAGGAAACGATGGAGCTTCTTGTGAGATTTGCTGGTCTTAAGCCGCGGCACAAGGATGAGTTTACCTTCCACCTTGACTGTTTCGGATGCGGCTGGATTTTTATTTTCTGCAGGAACGCGAACGCCCTCTTCAAAATATACCGTGAAATCACAGACTTAAATACGCTCTCTAGCCTAAAAACGTTAATGCTACAAATGACCCATGACCGATGATCTATAAAATACACAATTCCAATATAGATGACTCCCACTTTTAAAAATCTTACCTCCAGGAAAAAAACATCATCTTCAAACAGGCTAATATGGGACCTTTCTTTCCTTCCAGAGCAATTAAGAAATCAGCATTGTCGTTCTGTTGTTCAGTTTCAAACGCTGAGGTTGAAGTCTTAGAATATTGAAACATCTACTACTTGTTCCTCTAGATTTAAAAAATGATGTTTAAAAGGTACTTCTTGTTAAAGTTGTTCTGGACAAAAACCCACTTCCAAATAAAAGAATAAAATATACATGTGTGATTCAGAAGATGCTGCTTAGCATTTGATCCATACGTGGAAAATACTTTGTCAGATTTCCAAAATGGATCTTCACCAAGGATCCAAACGTCCAGCATATGTTAGCGCCAACTGCAACGTGTCCATTTCTACTGTTCTATTTCTACTGTCAAACAAAAACTGTCAAAATGAGTCTAATAGAAATGGAAATGATGCTTTGCAGGAATAAAACTATGGACATCAGAAAAGTAAGGCGAGGGACTGAAAATGAACTGGCCAGTTTGGACGCTGACCAACAGTTGTCAATAACCGGCTCCAACCCTCCAGCCTACAGGTCTGAGTCCAGGCCTGGCTCTGATTTAACTGTGCCCCAGATTTCCTCTCGCTCGCAGGCTAACACCTGGACAGGATTTGTGAGCAGCATCAGTTGTCCAGGCCTGGACGAAAACATGCCCGGCTGGTTTATACCGATCGCCTGATGAGTCTGCAGCTTGGTGCTTTGTCCAAACCTGAGCATCATGGCATTTTTTGTTTTGTTTTTTTTGTTACCGCCGCTGATGTTTAACAGTGAAACCTCTGGCAGACGACTTGTTGATGTTTCATTTCTGGCTCAGGTTTCTTCTCCCAAACAAAAATGCAGACATACTGTATGGATTAGCTTTTAGGAAAACCACAAAGCCCCTGCCACGACCCAACCCAGAGGGTCTGTCCTACAAAAAAACTACATTTATCCCAGTGTGAACTTCTAGGCCTTGTGGGGCAATGACAGTAAACGGACACTCAAAACCAAGACCTCCCACTTAAAAACACCACAAAAAAAAAAAAAAAAATCACAGAGGAATGGGATGATTTTGGGTCAGAACTGGAGCAAGCTGCTTTTAAATGAATGTGAGCTAAATGAAAACGAGGACAATGTGAGACAATGGTCTTTGCCCAACATAGACGGGTTTGTCTCTTGATGGCCGATACAGTAAAACGGAAGTAGGCGCTCCTCAGAATAGAAGCCCCGTAGATCAACCACCAAGCAACAAAAGTGGAAAATCACGCTGACCCAATTAAGGCAGACTCTCATCAGAATATCGTCACGGCCCGCTTCCTTTCACTTCAGTCCAGGCAGATGGTTCCCTCGGTTCTGGTGGTAAAGAGTTCTGTTGTTGTTGTTGTTCTCATTATCTACCCTTAGGTTTGCCTCAAGGCAGAAGGACTAATTCTAGCCCCTGGGAACGGCCACTACATGTATCCTGAGGCAAAGTCACTGTAGCCACATGAGATCACTCATTATTCATTCTCGTCTTTTATTTCCCTCCCTCTCTTCTCTTTCTTTCAGCACATCTTCTTCATTGTCAAAAGTTTCACCTTAAAAAAAAAAATCATCTCTTGTACTCGTCAGCGCGCTACTAGCTCACAAATTCACTCAAGAATAAAATATCGTGCATTTTATTTTTCTGTTTCATGGCTGTAGTTTTTTAAAAGTAGTGTCTATTGGACAAAAGCTTATTATCTTGAAAACTACAAGGATTCATTTATCCCAAATGCAATCAATGCTGTCAATTGAACTTTAATACGAGAAGATGGCATGATGCTTTTCCTGACTTCTTCCAGGGTTTTCCCTCGGTTTCTGGAGGGCTTCGCTGCTGTGGGTGCAGTTCGGGGTCATGGGATTCGAGGGTCCACCGGCAAGAAAATCTGATGTTATTTGACTACGTTTGTAGAGGACTGGGAAATCTAGGGGGTTTACTCACAAGAAAATGTTTTTTTTAAATAACAAAAGAAAAATAGAGACAATGATGGTCATAATTACCACATCTCTATACAAAAGCTAAAACTGATAATATCATAAAAAAGTATATTATTAAAAAATATACTAAAACAGAAAAAACCCACCTAACTACACTAGAAATCCTGCTTTAAAAACTATTACATCCTTGTTGGATATTTCCTTGTACATGAAGCTGAATTCCAAGATGAACAACGCAGTCATGTAATAATCCAATTGTCTTCCCGCGGACTAATGGACAAACAAAAAGCCAAACGTTTTAGAAGTGAGTATAGCAGGTTTATGAACGTGAACCGACTCTCTATGTTCCAAACATTCCTCATGTTTACACTGACATTTGAAACTGGCCCTCGTTATCATCCGAGTCCTGTGTTTAAGGCCATTTGTGGGTCTGATGATCACAGGGATGTCCAAAGGGAAATCAGACATCTGAGCGTACCCTCGCAGATAAACAGCAAACAATACGGCTTTTGTTTGTAATGCAGAGCGTCTTTCTGTACAGCAGGTCAAATGAAGGAGCAGTGATGTGGCTGTTTAGTGAGACGCGATGGACGTACACTTAACAGATGCAACAGACACGAGGAGGATGATGAATGATGGTGATTCTCTGCAAACGACTGAAAATACAGCAAAGGTTTAAACTACCAAGGTGAAAACAGACCAGGCTGAAGCCACTTGTATAACAGCTACTGATGATTATTTATCCAGTGTTTACTAGGTACTGGTTTCAATGTCAGCTTCTTATCTTGTTATTCTCTCCAAATTTTGTCAGTTTCTAAATGACAAATCGGGGCACTGTAAAAACACATGTATCTTATCAGCACTGGTATCAACACATTTCAAAAGATACACAAACATCGGCTGTGTTGTTGACTATGTAAAAAGTCAGAAAAAAGCCATTTCCCTTCTCAACCTATACCCAAAAGCGATCTCCTGAAATACCAGAGAGCCAACATTCAACGTACGATAACATGGATGTTTTATCGATTTTTTACTCATAACAAGCCCCACTCGTAGAATTCCTCCAAAAACTAACTTCAATTGTTTAAGTTTGTGAAAAGCCAGAAAACAACATTCCATTACAATGGTCCAGTCCACACTGATCGGATCTCGTTTTGTCCCACAAACCTGGCAACAAGGATCAGATTTTGTTGCATCCGTTTATACTTAATAAAATACATGAAAATCAATTACAGAATCATAAAACTCAACAAATGTTCACCAAAAGACGTCAATGGGTCGAGTACCAGTGTAAATATGTTACCGACAACGTCACATAATGGGTCATTTGTAGCATTAATAGTGCTACGCTAGCGAGTTCACAGCGATTCTTGAGAGTCTGTCATAGTTTTTAGCTATTGTCTAAATATTGCGATACAATCGGTCCAAATTATGCAAAGATTCATAGTTTCTAGTCAAACAACAGCAAATCCCCTGCACCGCAAAAGAAACATCAAAGAGGCCAATGAGCCTTCTACAAAAACAAGGAAAATCCTGGAACAGCAGCAAATTATTGACCGGTAAATGTTTAGGGTTTCTGCTTGATAAATCACATCAATTTTTGTCAATCTAGTTAATTAACTGACAAATCGTTGCAGCACTAAACAGGCCATTGATCCGTCAGCCTTTCATTCATGCTGTAAACTGTTGTTTATGTATCCGTTTGCAGGCGTTTGTCTGTCTGTTCTGTTTATTACGAACTGACCAGAAACCCACCGTGGCCCCTTTTAAGGCTCCGGCTCTCGATGGCTTCAGTCAGCTCAGCCAGCCGTGGGCCTTATCGGCCAGCGCTGAGCTCCGTCTATTCTGAAGGTGCTGTTATGAAACACACTGAGTGGGAGTTGTAGTATTATACATAGCTGCCTGTGTAGGCCAACTCTTTAATCAGTCACTGTAATTGCCGGGATGGACTTTGAACCACAGACATATTTGTCTCCGCTTTTCATCCATGGCTAAACAACTAACTGGGGAGAGGAGGGGGGAGAGAGAGAGAGAGCGAGAGAGAGAGAGAGAGAGCGAGCGTCCAGAGCCGGGGCCCGAGCCCGAGCTCCTGCCCCGGCCTCGCGAGCAGCCAAGCATGGAGAAGCAACGGAGGGGTCACAAACAGAAGGAGAAAGGCTGAGGGAGAGGGGGAGAAGAAGGGGAATGAAGGGGGAGGAGTGGCTCAGAAACAGGGAAGAAGGGAGAGGACATGATGGTACACAAGTCCCCAGTGGCAGATTGAGTGCTTTGAGGAGCCCAAACAGGACTCTCTGCTGAATACTAAGACCTTTCACAGAGGCAACACTGCTACAGAGACGCAACTCCAAAGCCTCTCCTTTGAGGCCCCTGCGATATATGGGGCTTTCAACTGCTTGTGCAAGAGTAGGTCTAATTGGAAGTCGGGGCGATACAAGGAGGGGGTTACAGAGAGGCGGGAGCAGAGGAGCTAAAGAGAAGACGAGAGGCAAGGAGGGGTGCTTGATTTAAGAGGCCATTGTTTTAACAAGTACATTCTGCCTCCCCCTGCTTTCTCCTGCGGGCCTCCCCCTTCAGATGCCCACACTCCACAGAGTCAAAAGGCGGCGTTTAGCCCCTGTGAGCGGCGAGGGGCTGGGCTTGTTTTGACACTTTGTCCTCCTTGGCTTCTGTGGAAAAAAGGCCTCTGCTTCTATGGGCCACTCGAGTTCATTAGGGAGTGCAGCGCTTTCATTTGCGTCCCCATTTCCAGCTTCCAGACCTCAATGGGGCCTCCGAAGCCCCCTTTAACTGTTTGTTTAATAAAGACCCTCATCACCTCTCCACAAGTACCACCGCCGTTTCCCGCATCACAAGCCTGGCTGAGTTAGTGCCTGCGGGGCCAGGGTCCCTCAGCGAAAATGGCAAAACAAGTAGTAGTAGTCAGGGCTGGGCGCCGGACTTGAATGCTTTTAAGACACTGATTGAACTGCTTAGATACCGATGAGTTACGCGTTGTCGTTTGGTACCAAATTTCGATATCTAAAGAGTAAACCTCATTGGGGAAAAACAACATTTAGACATTCGCTAGAAGAAACAACAACTAAATCTGTTCACTGATGAAATAACACTATGTTCAGAAGTAACCTTTTGATTCTGTAGTAAAGACGTCACTACGGAGATAATCTGAACACCTTTTCAGTCACAACTTTATTTTCTCAGCAGCACCAAAACACATCGCACAAACTCCTGCAGGTTAAAGTGGATTGCGTGAAAAGTGCTGACAGACTCCAAAAACTCACTGTAAACTGACTTTAATACACTTTGTAACCTAGTGCCAGTAATGTGTTAAATACATACCATAGTACTGGCACCGGGCCCATTTAAAATGAACGCAGGTTAACGTCCAGTCGATGTGAGGACACTTGCACACATGTCTTTCAGAGTTTATCTACCAATATAAGGCCTTTGTGCAGCACCCGAGCTATTCTGGGCAGCAACTAAGAATTAATGCAAAATCAATATGGACAGCATTAAAAAATAACTAGGCTAGACATATAGCCGGGGGACTTCTTCACAAGTTTTGTTTTTAAGATTACTGGATGTTGTTTGTTTATTATCTGCTCCAGCTTTTCCAAATTTTGGTACATAGATGCAGAGATAATAATGGTCCAAACTGATGTAAAATTATACATTTCTTCTGTTGAGAAACTGTGTTTTCTTGTGAGAGGACCCGACCCCTGAGCCTAAACCTTAAACAAACTAGCTGGAACCCACAGAACACCTAAGCCGTCTAAAACACTTCTTGTAGATTTTTATTTATTGATATTACGGGAACAGACAGTTTCACATCACGGTAGGTTTATTTCATTTTGTCAACTACTTTGACTGGAAAAATTCCAGAAACGTAAAACTAAAAATGGGGATAAATGGGTTTATATTTTTTTTATGTTGTGAAACTTCTGTCTTTAAGTACCTAAAAAAAATAAATAAGACAAACGGATGTGTGCCGTAATGTGTAATGTAATTTTTGATTTTTAACCAAATTGGTATCAGAACAGTGTTGCTCGGGCAGTGGTTTGAACATTTTCTACTGATACTCAGCCCTGGTAAGTGGGGGAAAGGGTGTCAGACATACATGACATGCTCCATGTATTTACAGCTCGCTGAGGGGCAGGTGCCCCCTCTCAGGTCGAGCATTGTGCGTGTTTGTGTGTCCGGGGTCGGGTTGCAGCTCTCACACTTTCAGGTGACATCACTGTGCGTCAGTATCGAGCGGACAAAAGTGAGAGATGTCACTCTAGAAGGGCAAAGACACTGTGAGATCATACGAGCCCCGAGGAACCTCAGCTCGGTGTGTAAATACACAGCACACATGAGCCGACGTACAGCGAGCGAAGCTCATGTGTGAAAGTAAAAGTCCAGGTGATTTGTACATCTCACTTTTACACTGGTTAACGGTTACTATGGTTACAGACTCACTACTTCCATGTAAAGTCGTGCCTCTTCACAGTTTTCCATGTAGGTTACTTTATGTCCGAGTCAGTCAAAGCCCATCAGTTTGAACATCTTGGATAAATGTCAGGAGGTTGCACAGAGAGACTCAAAGTGATTAAAAGTATTGTAGTAGGATCACTGCAATTAATTTTTCATCGCTGCCGTCATATCTTATGCTGCACTGATGAATAAATGAATAGCCAGTGTCCCTGACATTCTTCATTCCAACGGAAATCGTTCAGATTAGAGATTCCGACTTAACTGTTGACATGGATATGAAATGTAGTGATCTGATGAGATGTGTGTTTACATGCCCCGAAGCATTGATTCAGAATAGAACTTTATTGTAAAGTGGGTTTACCTGCTGTGAAGACTAATCTACTGGAAATATGACAGAAGAAGAAGAAGAAGAACTTTAGTGTTTTAACTTGTAGCATTATAATAGGTTTGATTCCAGCTTCGTCTTTTCAAACACTTGTTTGAACATCAACAGTCCTCAAGTCTCCAACAAAAACAGTAGCAGTTTAGAGAGCGGTTTAGTTTTTCTACCTTCATGTTCGTGTCCCTCCTGAAAACTCGTCACGTGACCTAATGTTCCCCCCATGTGGAGCGAACACGAGCAGAAAGAACAGATTTATTCCAACCAGAGAGAACCAATCGGATTAAATGTTTACATGGTTATTAGGCGCTAATGTTTTCCTCCTGAATAGATTATCAAAGGTTCACACCACCCCTCTGAACCCGACTGAAGATTCCTTTTGATGGGACCAGTCTCTGACGTTGAACGTGGATACACAAGACGTTTTTATTCTGATCCGGCGATTACTCTGGTTATGAGTGGAACATTTGGGAACATTTAGGAAATGCAGCTAGTGACAATGACTATAACTGAAGGCTTCAAATGGTTGTTTAATCCACTAGAAACGCAGCCTGCAAAAAACCTTTGTGCCGCTCAATAAACAGTATCGCCCAGTCAGCTGAGATTCATTTTAAATGGCCTGCGTGCCAGTGTAATTACTGTATTTTACAGACAGCGTTGCACTGTGGATTGTTTGTAGCATTATAGTTGCTAGGCTAGCAAGTTTATTTATGTTAACTTGCAGAGTTGGTGCAACGTGTTCATTTGCTGCTGCTGAAGAAATGACGACTTGAGACACTGATGAATTATAGTGAAGTGTCTGAACTCCGACGTGCAGTGATTTACACAGATGCTCTGCCGATGTGCACAGTTAGGAAAAATGTGGACAAGCGTTCACGTCATCAATGAGCTGATTTGGTTTGGGTTTATTCTAGCTACTGAGTGTTGAAGTCAAATAACAACAACAACAACAAAAAGTTGAAAAATTACGAGTAAATAAAAAAATCTAATCGAAACCAGGATGTTTTCTCTTGATGCAGATTCTGATTATTATGAATTCATTTTTGAATGGTGTACATATATTCCCATGTGTCCACATATATTTAGTTTTATGTATCACATTACATACACATACAGGCTCTGGCCTCCCTTTGCACTTGTTTTTAATTGGCAAACACCGAAGCTGGATGTGTCCCATTAAAGCAGGCCTCTGTGAGTGTCCCTGAATTACTTAGCGAGTGTTTTTAATTCCATAGGCGCCGCAGCGTGCCTCCGACCGGGTTCAACAGCTAGATGGACATCAGATACGCGGCAGGTGCTTCGGTGCAGCTGTACGGAGGGGAAAAGCAACACCGATACACCATGTGATCACACTGTGAGCAGCGCCATCAAAACGCCTGCTCCGGTGGATTTTCTGTAAACGTACAGGTCACTGCTGCACCTCGACTCATCTGCCGGTGATATTCTGGAAACAAATTGGAAGAATTCATTAAACGTTCAGTTCAGTTTACAGGAGATGTCAAACCCTGATGCGTGAAAATCTCCAGCCACTGAATGTTTAGCATCTTTATTAAAAGACCTACAGATTAGTTTTATGGCAGTGAACTCAATAGCCCAATACGATGGGAAGCTCCCTTTTCTCTTCAGACACTAAAGCAGATTACTTTGTTGTGGAAGTCTACAGTAAAAGTGAAGAATAAAATAGAAAGAAGATGCAAAAAGAGATGTTGATTATATCATAGATTAGTCCAAAAAGGTAATAAAACATTCAAACTACAGACTGGAAATGGTTTAGAATCTGATTTCCTGTGTTTCATATAAAAAACAAACCAACCCTGGGGATATTTTAACTCATTAATTCAAGGCAGGATTAGAAACTTTGGTAAGAAAGATGAGGAAATGAAGTAGGATACGTGTCCGTCCATCAACTACTGTTCACGTTTAGAAATCTCAGACCTTCCTTAAATGTAAGTGAGGGTGTGAAGGCACAGATGGGCTTCATGTTGCACGACTCATCGCTCCACGGTGTGAAAATGTGCAGAGTGAAGTGTGCGTGTGGGGTCTCGCTTAAATCATATCACGCTCCAATCTTATCTGAAGCCTGACGTGGAAGCTGAGATGGAGAGTGTGTGTGTGCATGTTGAAGGTGGTGAGGAAGAGCCTTCTGGATGGAGCAGATCTATGGGACAGCTGCACACCCCCATCTGAAGGACCCCCCACCGGTGAACACAGAGGTGGTTTAAGGTGCAGGAGGTGGAGCAAAGATATGATCAGGACAACGGAAAATAGAGGGAAACAATCCCCCATGAGGAAAAAAAAAAAAACAATATCTAAAAAAAAAAAAAAAAAAAACACAACACGGCCCGATTATCTGACAGATTTCTTAGAGCTCAGAGCTGACAGGAATTCCCCACTGAAGTCTGAAAAGCTTGGAGTTTTCTTCTAAAGAACCTGGACTCACTGGTTACAACAGCTGTGATGACAAGTCATGAAGAAAGACTGTGCAACAATTAATCCATCGATCATCACTGGTCATGTTTCCACGACAAAACGACAGCTAACAGGGCTGCAAGGAATGATTATTTTTCTTGCTGATTAACCTGAATGTTATTCTCTTTATTAATCAATTAACAGATAAAATGTTGACCAGTGTTTCTCGAAGCCCAGAACGATGTCCTCAAAGGTCTTGTTTGGTCCACATTAAGTTTACTGTGATTGACAAAGACAGAAACCACAAAATAATCTAATTTAAGAAACTGGAATCAGAGAATTTTTTTCTTGAAGAACTACACAAACCGAGGAATCAATGATCAATGATGAATAACAGCTGATAGCTCATTTATTAAGCGATTATTCATTACAGCTCTAATGACATTAAGGATCTAAATGCATCCATCTCCAAGTCTCTGGAAAAAAGTTACTGCTCCATCATCGACTCCCACGGTGTACAGTGTTTTTACGTTCAATGGTCCTCATGCACGAACCACACGAACAGATTTGTTCTTAAACGTCTCATATGAGTGATTTGAGAGACTTTCAACAGGTTTCGTTCTTAGATATGAGCAAAGTTTCATGAGTGGTTCAGGGCGTTGTACAGGTAACTGACCGTCTGTCTTCATCCACAAAAGCAGAAACACTTTGACTTAATGGAACTAATAGTCTATGAACGATGTTATCATCAGAACAGTTTAGTTTATTAAAGAAATGTAATATGATACAGAAATATGAACAGAAACAAAGCTAATGCTCTTTTACCACATCATTATCATCATCATCACGATGGCTGTGAATTTATGATGTTTATAGACATACCTTCACCAGGATCATGTAGTAACCTGCTGTTAACATGACATACTGCATCACACAGGATAATATTAGACACCATCATGTTTTTTAACCTCCTCTCATATTAGTTAAAAAGCAGTTTGTTTTAGAAAGAGTTTTCCATGTTTAGACACTCCCTCTCCCTCTGCCGACTCGTCGTTGACGTCATTAACCTTACATTCATGTCGTCTGATCGTTTCAGGTAATAAAACACCAACCGACACCGTTTCATCTGTTGATTTCAAACCGCAGAACTTTAAGATCTGTGCTGTGAAATCTTACTCTTTGGGAACACTTCTGTGAATGAAACCCTCTCCTGACATATGGGTCAGGACGTGCAGCCTTACGCGGTATTAGTGGAGCTACTTCTGCTCATTTACATTTGTAATGACTGCACGCTCAGTTGCAAGTGGCATTTACCATGTTTATGGGTCACTGACATAGTTATGTGAAGTTATAAAAGCTGAATCTGACGCGGAACAGTATGATTAAAAAGTGAGAGAAAGTTATGTACTTGCATGAAGCCCAATATGTGGCAAATGAGGCCCGCATCCATGTTAGATATATTTTTATACATGAACAAAATGTGTCTGTAGCACAGAGAACCACAAACTGCCAAGTGTTAACAGTTGGCATCGAATGCCTCATCAGATTCTTGGCGTACAAATTTTTTACCAGAAAGTTCCCAAATCAAATCCAAATTTCACCAACTCTTGACTACACTGTGTTCAGAAAACGTTCTCCTGTGGTTTTTTTTGTGCCCACACAAAACTAACTTTTCGATTTGTTTCTATTCGGTCGAGTTTGAAGTTTTGTAGATAAAGTGTGTACATTCTTCAAAAAAAAAAACAAGGATTGTTTTGGATCGCATGGATTGTCCCCATATTGAAAAATTTGTAGATTTTTACCCAGACTTGAGTGCGGAGGCGTGTATTTTCAGTATTGACAAATTACAAATACCAAGTCCTATTTCCAAACACGCTGCACAATAGATTTCTCTGCAACAGACCAAAACACACTGCCTCAATACGACGCCCTCACCTCCTCGCAGCTCGGAAGCTTCGCCTGAACAGACACATGCAGCGATTTATAGATTGTTAAGACAAAGCCGAAGAGAAGGGCAGTGAGAGCGTGATGTGCATTGTGCTGCAGATGGGTTTTTTTTGGCGAACACTCGACTAGTTCTGCGGCAAATTACCAACTTTTCAGAGCATCGTCTCAAGCAGTCGGTGAGTATATTACTCTTTTTTGGAGCAGCATTGTCTCTAAAGTGGAGGTTAAGACATGTCACATACTAATAGAAAAGAAGCCCTGTGTGTGTGTGTGATCAGAGTTGGTGGGCTGAGGAGGAATCCTGTAGAGAAAAACAAAACCGCAGTCACAGCTCTGACACCAATTAACAGAAAAAGTCTCATCTCCCTGTTTCCATGCAGCTGCATAAAGAGCAGGCTGTTCTGTTTGTGAGCTGCCATGCTGTGGAGCGCACACACACACACACACAGACACACACACACACACACACAGAGACACACACAGACACACACACACACACACAGAGACACACAGACACACACACACACAGAGACACACACACAC
>JAPQRN010000018.1:1220618-1233181 GCA_037367275.1 Coranthus polyacanthus
ACACACACACACACACACACACACAGACACACACAGACACACACACACACAGACACACACACACACACACACACACAGACACACACACACACAGACACACACACACAGAGACACACACACACACACACAGAGACACACACACACAGACACACACAGCGAGTCCATGACCTCCACATAGTGAATGAGGCCACGTCCAGTTAGTAAAGAAGGCCGTCTGTCTGTGCCTCTGGAGTTATTTATATCGTCAACTACAATCTGTTTTCTGCACACGGAGGGCGGAGCGGGACGCACCCCGCCTCCTGACCCCACCCCGCGAACGCCCGTCTCCACCCTGACACCACCTACGGTAATTCATCAGGGCCTGGATCCGTCGCAGGTGAGTGTTAGTGGCAGCAGGACGGTGTGTGTGTGTGTGTGTGTGTGTGTGTGACAGAAACTACAGTGTGTGTTCGCGGTAATAAAGGAAGAGGAACGATGGACGAAGACAGAATCTCACACTGTCCTGGTTCGCAGATCAATTCTTTTTTAGTTTTCGAGTGTTGGGGAATTTACTCTTAAAAACTATTAAATATTTGACTCAAGTTCAAATCTGAGATGCTTGCTCTGATTTCCAGTAAAAGACCCCCTTCAGTCACGATATAAGACAAAATAAAAATAAACACTGAGTTGAATAATAATGTGGGCTTAATATGGTGTTCCCACAAAGAAGACCTTGTTAAAAAATAGTTAAACTGATGTCTTCATTAACATCTTTCATTTCACTCGTAAATAACAGATGTAATTCATTTTTTATTTTATTGTGTATTACGTTACTGGCCAATTTAATTTCCCTGAGGGGATGAACAAAGGGTATCTTGTCTTATTTTATCCCCCACATTCTTTAAAACATTTGGAATCTATCAATGTGAATATTAGTTTAATTGCTGGGCACTGGATGTTTCATATTTCCACATTCAATCTCTGCACACTGATGGCTTCAGGTCTCCACATCACACTTGTAAAGTCTGCGTACTAGATTCATTAAGACCAGCTCCAGACTTTCTGGGACGCCACCAGTCGTGCCGCCACATCCACCCCTGAAATTCAGAGAAACTTTGTCCTTTGAGCAAATACATGAGAGAAAACTCTGTGCAACGAAAGATTACAGTCAACAAACACTGAAAAATACTTGTTTTTGAGTGGAGGACTGTAAAGGACTGTAAGCTAAACAAACTCTTGGAAAATTTATCGTCACAAAGCTGAAAACAGTTCTTCTGAGGTCATGAAAAGTTGACTGTTTAGAGATACGTGGTTCAGAATCATTCTACTACACAGTGAACTATAACTACATCTGACTCATAATACTTACATACTTTTACATTAATGCACAACGTCTACTTGTAGTGGTGTATTTTTACTGTGTGAAATTAGTCCTTTTACTGAAGGTAAGGATCTGAGGACGTCGTCCACCAACGTTCACCGATACATACTGTATAGTTAAACAATACTGAGAGCCTTCCTCAGTGACATTAAGCACATTCTATCAGCCTTGGTGAAATTTTAATAGCTGATTTCATTAAGTAACTTCTGCTCTAGCAATAAAAATCCTCCATGTGAGGAGCGGTGGGAAAGCAGTGCCACTCTGACAGAGGGATATTAATGATTAATCGCCATCTATTGAAACATAACACACTCCTTTCAACTCCTTTTGAAGAATGATTGCACACGCCCTCCCGAAATGTGACAAGGGGACAACTGTCCGGCGCTGAGAAATAGTTTGGATGTTTCTATTGCCCGTGACGAAACTCCTCTCCAAACCATATGTTAGCGTGTGTGGCCCACTGTGCAGTTTAACTCATTAGACACGCTGAAAACATGGCCACACAAATTCCCCCGTCGCCTCTCAGTTCACATAAAGACGGACAGAAAATGACATCAGACTAATGTCTCATTTTTTTGTCTGCACAAAGGCTCCTGTGATGTCTCGAGACAATGCGCAACAATTAAAGTGGCTTATTTTCAATGCTCGGACGAAAAAACACTCACAGAAATACAGATATTTCTGCAATAACGACAACAAACAATAAATTCAAAATCACCAGGAATCAAATGTCACCATGAGAGACTAAAAGAGCCAACATCATCGTTCCAGAGTCGACCGGCAGAGTGAAGCTGCTGCAGAATTAAGTTACTATGGATCCGTGTCCTTCAAAATGTCTTTGTGTCCCCCCCCAACCCCCTCCCCAGCCCCTCCTCCTGTGGCGGTGTTCAGACAGTGAGTCTCCAGCCCTGCTTATCTTTCTGTCCTCTACAGCAGACCCCCGCTGAGACAGGGAACCAGAGTTTATTACAGCCCCCAATAATCTGCAGCCCCTCCAGGAACTCACATTCATACTACATGGCCCAAAAAAAAAAAAAGAAGAAAAAGACGTCCTCCGCTGTACCAAACCCCAACCGGCGACGTGGCCTGAATATCATGTCAGAAACATTTTAAAAGACACAAGAGTAAAACGTCGCAGCGAGCCGGCTGCTGAGCGACGTGAAACAAGCTTATTGTCAAACAAACAGTGTCTCTGCTGCTGCTGTGCAGACAAACTTCATACCCGCAGATATTTATTTTAAATGCTGCTGGACTTCAAAGTTTCTAAACATACCAGATATATCGGGCTGAATTTGCATTTAAAATACACAGCGCTAATATTTCTATTTGATGGAATGGGGCAGCCTTAAAAAAAAAAACATTAGGTTTGTATATTTAATTTAGCTTCAATGGCAAAACCTAATGCAGGCAGAAACAGAATATACAACGTAAACGTAATACTGTCCCTGTCCTAGTTTTCCTCTTGCTGCTGCTCACTGTGTGCTGCTGTGTTGCAGCCACAGAAGTAAAACTAGATACAGAACGATTCATCGCCACCGATGGGACATTTTACAAACTATCGGCAGAACTTGGCTCCGATTATCAGCCTTTAAAATCCCACGGTTGTAGTAAAAACAGAGTGAAAATCATTTTAAATCTACTTCTGTGAAACTAAATAAATCACTTATGATGTTGCACTCAACGTGAGATGTGAAGTCCTCACTTCATCGGGATGGACGATAGGGTTCGGTATCAAGACCCGGCTCCAAATTTACAAGAAACGTAGATTCAATGAGACATGCATTTCAGTTGTTCTTCTGTTCCTTACTTTTGCATATTTCTGTCATAGAGAACTGCAGGGAGCATTTTACAGTCCATTAAGTTTACACACATCTGCAGGGAACTGCTTCAATGACCCAAGCACGCCATTTATTACATGTGAGAAGACACTCTTCTAGCTCCATCCTGGTCCATGGCTGACCACAGCAAACGCACCAAAGTCTGGCTCAGCTTCAGCGAAAAAGGTTAACGACACAGCAAAATGCAGCACCTGCAGTAAGCGAGGAAGCAGCTCCCACATGACAAAGCATTTGCAACGTGGCAGGAGTCTTAAGGATGGTGTGTTGATGCGTTATGGTCTAGATACAGCTCATGTTAACAGCAGCAACATCTCACTCTCAGGTACAAAACGCAGATGGCCCGACTTTCACCCCTTATATTGAAAGGAAATGAAATGCTCTGCCACGAGCATCCCTCCGCCTCCAGTACAGAAACTCCTTTCACTTCCACTGAGGAGGAAAGGGTTGAGACCAAGGGGTTACATATGAACCAGACTCGACAAGCGGAATCAGTGGATCCAACTAAATTCAAATGATACCAAAGAAATGGACTTGCTGATTCCCTCTTCACTGTAAATACTGTACCTTCTCGCAACGTTTTTGATTTAGGTGAAGAGTATAAAACGGTCCCCCATGTGTGACAACAGTGTAGCCGCGATCATGCGTGTTTTTACCCGTTTTTCTGCCTGAATCGTCACAGATGAAGATGGAAATAACTGTTAAACTGAGATAATGGCATATTCAGTTCATTGGCAGTGAAGCTTAATGAATCTGGGTATAATTTCTACTGTTGAAATTTGTAATCAAACTTGTTTTTGTCATCACGGTACATTAGGAAAATAACTAAGTTCACAGCTCCTGACAATGAAAACAATGAAACCAGTAAAGTTACAGATTTCAGTGTTTCAGAGCATCTGTCTTGATTCTTTCCCCGTTTTTACTTCATCCAGACACACTAATAGCTCTTTCAAATTCCACAAACTTAACTTAAACTTTTTCCAACATTGTTTCAGCAGGTTTGCAGCCGCTAAAACGTTCATTTTCGATTTCTGCCACTGGTGGGTTTTGTTTGTTTGCTCGTGCGCTCTTAAAGCTGACATCTGTGACATATATTAGCGTTGTGAACATAATTGAAACGGGCCCCGGGGCCGTGGCATCATGTTCTGAAATCAGAAACGACCCCAAAGACGAGAGCCCCGGGGGTCTCTCGCCGCGGAGGCCGGCCTCGCACGGACTGAGCCAGGTGATTTATAGGGAGGTGGAGGAGGAACATGAGGAGCAGAGAGGGCTGGGGGGGTGGGGGTCTGAGGTCTGACATTTATCCATATGAGAATGTTGAAGGGGGGGGGGCTGGGAATCAAGTAATCACAGGTTAGCTCCACGGCTACCTTGGAGGTGCAATTCCATCCCTTCAGCAGAGACACACAAAGCACAGAGGGGGTATCAGGTAGCCCACTCTGCCTCCCCCCAGTGAAAGCAAAAGCCTGGCCTAACCAGCTAGACCAGGGGAGGGCACGCACACACACACACACAGACGTCAAACCTCACACACAGACATGTAAAAATCACACACACTTATCCAACACAGACGACAAGTCTCAGATCCAATAAAGCCTCTGGAAATTTGACTTGAAATAGTGAAAATGCAGATATGACATCAAAGCCGAGTGTCTGGTTCTGCATCCACAAAAAGTCTGAGTGAAAATAAACATTCACAGCTATTAGAAAAACTAGCTTAAAACAAGCTGTTTTGCTGTTTAGACCGTTTCTCAAGGCAGACAACACTTGACATCTCATTAGTAACGTTAGCTACAAATCACCAGGGCTAAAAGTCAGTTAGTTTGATAGGCAAGTAATTAAATTGGGTTGGGCAGGTTAAAACTAGGGTATACAGTATATAGTTAAGTTGGCTCCTCTGGTACGGACGGTGGTTAATGTTGCTCAGAACTATCCTCATTATATCGGCCACTATTCGTCAACCTCTATCCCAGAGGAAGCAGTAACAATCGTCAGTGATAACGGGTACGAATCAGAGCGAAGCAGACACAAAGGACTGCAATGTTCATGTGAGAGCTACATTCACAATGTAACTTTAATTTGATCAATGAGAACTCCTTCATTTGCATCAACTTAAGACACTACCTAACATTAACCAGCAGAGCACACAGCTGGTCATGAACAAAGACGGTTGAATTGTATTTCTATAAGTTACTTATGTTTTAAATTCAAAGTACGTTGTCGTGTCCCACATGAGGCTGAAAAAAATATACAGCACAAAAGAAACACTATTAAGATTGACTGCAAGACAGATATGTTTTTCTTTGTTTGCCAATATTTACACAACATATTACGTCTTAGTCTGTTCATGTGTGTAAAGTAAAGTTCTAAGTCAGTCTGTATGAGTAGGTTCAGATGTGAGTTAGGTCTTCCACGCGGTTTCATTCATGGTTCAACGTCTCTTCTCTTAAGTTTTTGGTTTCAGAAAAATGAAAATAATGACACCCTCCCTCTAAACTTTGAGGACGTTTGCGGTTGGACTTGCACGTTCCATATTCACAGCATTTTGCTATTTTCACTTCTTGTGAATGCTTACTTACGGTTGCTAACACGGGATTGGACAGTGGCTCTAATTGGGAGGGGCTTAGTGAAGGGGCCAATTCACACCTAATATCAGAAAGTTTACAAAAACTGAAATGACTATGTCTACTTCTTGATGGTTACTATTATATACATAAGACCCTAAATGACACAGTTAGAAGGCTATTGTGTATTTGGA
This sequence comes from Coranthus polyacanthus, assembly GCA_037367275.1. Classification (NCBI taxonomy): domain Eukaryota; kingdom Metazoa; phylum Chordata; class Actinopteri; order Kurtiformes; family Apogonidae; genus Coranthus; species Coranthus polyacanthus. Next base: position 1,226,572 of record JAPQRN010000018.1, read on the forward strand.
TTTCCAGCGGTTTTAACTTTCACAAGAAAGTCACCAGAGGGGAAGGTGAAAGTGCCAAAACAATCAAATCCTGCCAGGAGTGAAGACGAAGGAGCCGCGTTTCATAGACCCGATCCACGGCCACTTCCTCCCAAACGACCTCTTCTGGTCCGAGAAAACGTCTCGCCGCCTGCGGAGTGGAATCTGTACCAAAAACAACTCATGGCAAGCAATAAATCTGTCTATACGGCGAGTTATTCGGAAATATCAACATTGCAACACCATTAATACCAACACAATTACTCTGAGGCCACTTAATCAAATGTGGTGCTAGGGCTATTTTGCAAGACAAAGTCATAAATTTACATTGTAATGCATGCTGGGTACGCAAAACCACGCCTGCAGGCTTTCTGAAAAGGACAACAGAGAGAGAGTGTGTGATGGTTGAGGATGAGGAGGGCAGCGTCAGGGGACTAATCAATCCACTGAGGGGATTCAGGCAGCAGCGAAGGGCACAGAGCACAGCCAGCACCAAGAAAAACCCTCCTCCTCCTCCTCCTCCTCCTCCTCCTCCTCCTCCTCCTGTCTCCAAATACTTTCACTCTACTACACACAAAAACCTGCGTAAGGTTAGACTATCACAGGTTCCAGATCCTCAAGAGTGAAGATTTTTAATTATCATGGTAATGCCATGATAATAAAGGCATTTTAATCCTTTAAAACCAGAGCCTGCCTGCTCAGTATCAATATCCAAGATAAAACACTCTGAAGGTAAATTATTTGTTTTGTTGTCGACGGTGCTGTTTGTTGTCGTTGTTGTTGAAAGCTAGCTTCATCCCGCATCATGCACATTCAACCTTGTTGTCCAACTGAGTACAATAATGCTGTACTTCTCTTCGTTTTATTGGCGACATCTGCTCCAGTCTTCGCTTACGAACTGTGCCATAAACACTGTTCCGCGTCTCCGCGTAAAACATAAATCTCCTCCAGACCCAAATAAAAATTAGTCAACTCTTGAAAAAATGTGTCAACTGTGCATACCGTGACGACTAATCGATTATTCGCACACATCCCTATTACTAACGTTAAGAGAGGTCTAGAGCAGTGGCCACAGGTTGTGGACTGAACCACACCTTGAGGCACTGGAACAATATTCAGCTATAAATATTAATCAATTCAAATTTTAATCGGCACGCATTCACAAAAAACTTAAAAGAAAACCGAAGGACTTTTGTTTAACTTTTTTTGTTAAAATCTACACACCTGCGTATGTGCAGTTTTTCGTCAAATAACACACAATTTTCTTGGGGTTCAATTTCCCCCATTGGAACGACAGCACCTAAACCCCTCCAGAAACCTAAAAAACCCAGAAAACCTGGATATTTACTATTAATTAGTATTGCCTAAACGCACGGAAATAAAACCTAAGGGAAAAAGTTGGGCGAAGCAGTGCAACCAAAGTAAAAAGTTAGTGTCTGCCCGAGCTGCTTTAGGACTCCTGATCTCTAAAAGGCTGTGATGTACGCGGTGGAACAGCGGAACCTGTGAGCCGTGGAGTCACTGATCAATAGTTGATTAGTAAATGAGGAGGGTCTGGAGGGGAGGGGGGCGTCTTGTCCCAGAGTACATCATTAAACCGACTAACACACTCTCCAACATGCTATTAGTCCAACTCAGCCCATTACTGCAGGGCCACTACACTTTGCTGAGGAGGCAGCGTGACCTCACACACACACACAGACACACACACACTTCGGAAACGCACACACTTACACTCTCTCAGAAGAGACACACACTTACAGGCAGAGTAATAAATCGCAGCCTTGGGTCATCTACTGTCAGCTGGGGCCGACGGCTGGCCTTTATAATGCCTGTTACTGTACACAGCTCAGGAATTACAGCCTTTATTCATCTGTGTGAATCCTTAATGCGTGTCTTATAAAACAATGTCCAACCATTATGTCACTTATGAGGAAAGCTTGAAGCCCGGACAACGTGGAATTTTTACTTTGAAGTTTTTATGTGGCCAATTAATTGTTCAAAGATATATTTATACATGCTGGTTTGATCCCAGAGTTTCCCCGACCGCTGGATAGCTGTGGTGGAAGTCCCTGTGTTTAAGAGTCCTCAAATGTTGTCATTAGTGTGGCTCTGACTGTCAGTGTCACATGAGTGGTATTTCAGTGGCTTTTTTTTCCACCCGGACAAAAATACAATAATGAGGCGGAAACTGTTATATTTAGAATTCCTGGCACAAAAGGGCCCAATATACAGATCCTAAATTAAATGTTGGAATGAAACTTCATCTATGAGCAGCTTAAAGATCCCAAAAAAGAAACATGTGTCACAAAGCCAGCATCAGTTGAGCTATATGTTGTGTGGCACAATGGAAAATGCCAGCAGCGGCGGCTCACAGTCACAACACACACAACGACGTGTTTAAGACGTGATGCAGGACTGGCAGACTTAATTGCTTTATGACAGAACAAGTCCATAATCAAACAAGAGCGACCCCCGCCGCAGATAAAGAGGGAGGCGGAGGAGGGAACGTTGATAACTACGTCTGAAAGGATGAAAGACCCGACTATAAATAGGAAGTAGATGATCCGAGAGGGGGGGGGGGGGGGGGGCCCCGGAGCGGGGGGCTTTTGTTTTCAATTGGATATTGAATCTTATCTGGTTGACATTTTGGAGGCAGTCTCCCAGTGACATTTAGGAGTCACTGCTACCTCCGTTTGAGGTCCAAACAGCCAATTACAGATGTAATTTCTGCTACACTGCCGGGTAAATCGTTTCATGTCATGTCAGAGGCCACGCCACCTGTGTGTCAGTCCGCGTGTATGCGTGACGCTTGGCTGCGTGTGTGTGTGTGTTTAGAAATAGCTTCAGTAGGGTCCTTGCATTCCAGCGGCTGTTCTAACATGTTGTAAATACAAGGTGTTAGAGAAAACATAGGAAGGGGGTGGTGGAAATCACTCAGACCTATTACCAGTGCTGATGGGGGGGGGGCACAGGATGTAGGTTATCATAGATAAACAACCCTGTTCACCTGCAATCACAGAGCAATGTGACTGCCTTTAAAAGTAAAAATGAGTGGAAAATTAAGGCTGCATGCTCCAGCGCTGCTGTCACACACCAACAAATCACTTGGAATGTGATCGAACTGCATCTTATGTAACTAGACAGAACTTTCTACCAAATTATAACCCATTCAATGGCACCAAATCAATCCTTACTTCATGTCAAGTCGACAACAGGTACCATATTTTATGCGTTGTCCAAGGCAAAGCATAGTGTCTGAATGCCAAAAATACGACTGAAAACAACACACTGACAAGCTACATGAAGAAAATCACTCACACAAGCGCGTTGTCATGCACAATTTATAAAAAGAACGCCACATTTCTCCGTTATTCTCCTGCAAAAACACTACTGCCTTTACCACATATGTACCTCTAACTGCACACAGGCCTGTAAGTCAGAACATACTATTCACGTAAGAAAAATATAGCTAAAAAACAACAAGTCCGCAAACTCATAAAATCACTCAGACAAGCATGATGCTGTACATGCTTTAGAAAAAGAATCACACGTCTTCCCTTTAGCACCGTTAATCTCTTGCAAAACATAACACTACTCTATACTACTCTAAACGACACAAATACAATGAAAAGCAACAGATTCACTAACTGCATGAATAAAATAAAACAAACACATTTTTCCATTTAACACCATTAATGTCTTGTAAAACACACAGCTAACTGCCACGTGCCAATAGGTCAGTTAGATACTGTTTAAGTCAGGAAAAATGTAAGTAAAAGCAACACGTTTTAAGATTGTTACAGAAGCATGCTGTCATACAAGATTTTTAAAAAGAACGAACACACACACACACACACACTTTCCACTATAGTGAAGCCAATGGAAAGCATTGTATACACTGCATCTTTAAGTAACAGTGCAGAACCAGATTTCTACCAGATTATAACCCATGAATCCATCAACATCTCATGTCCAGGTCTACAATGGCATCGTCCAGGGTTTTTATTCATGCATGAGACAAGGTGGATGTCAGAGGTAAACACAAACACCTCCACTACTGGAGCAAATATAGAAGACTTGACATTCACCATTAACCTCTTCCAAAACGTACACATGCGTCTCTAACTTCACATATGCCTCCAAGTCAGCGCAAATGATGCAAAAATACAACGGAAAGCTACGGATTCACAAGCTACGTTGTCATTCAAGATTTAGAAAAAAGAATGACACCTTTCCAGATTAAAAACCCTGCGGCCAAACACCACATAGTACCAACAAGAGCACATATATATATATATATACACATATATATATGTACAGAATATAGGCAATAAGTCAAGTACATGAAGCAAAACATACTGTCACAAAGACGACTGAAAGCGACACATAAACGAGCCAAATGGATCAAATAACTCACACGAGCAGGATGAATATATACTGTATATATAAGAGGTTTTCCACAGTGTTTCTATTTTAAACACCTAAATGAGCCTTCCTTTTTAAGGAGGGAAACCCGCCTGCTCACTGTAGCTCTATCACTGTGCGTGTAAATCTCAGAAGTGATAATACGGACAAAAAGCTGCGTTGAGCTCCACCAAAACACGCTCACATGTCGCTGAAGTGCGCTTTAAAGCAGCGGTTTTCGTACCTGGACTCAGTGAAGTTACCAGGGCGCCCCACCACAGCACCGCGGCCAGCTGCATCTTGGACCCGCTTTTCACTCTCTCTTCTCCGGCGCTTCCCTTCCCAGCGTCCCCTGTCCCTTCTTCTTCTTCTCCTACTACTTCTACTACTTCTTCTTCTTCTACTTCTCCTTCTTCTCCTTCTTCTTCTACTTCTTCTTCTTCTTCTTCAGATAAATATCAAAGGGCTTCTGCTACCAACAGAAAACAACCACCCAGACGCTCCGGCTCACGTTAGCCTCGTACCATGACTGACTTCTCGTCCCTTCCTCACTCGCCGACCTCCTCCTCCGCCTCCTCCTCCTCCTCTTGGGTGCGATAACGCGACAAACCGTGGATTAAAAAGTTAGCTGTGAGTGGAGCAGCACGGCTCCGCTCTCCAACATGTTGTGCTCCGGTTCTCGACGGTGTGGCGACCAAAAGGAGCTGTGGGCCGTACCAACTGCGCGCCGAGGGGGGGGTCTGGCTTGTCCCCCCTCGGCGTTTGTAAAGCTGACGTCCCCTCGCACGGCCGCGAAGGACACGTTTAAACACGTCGCTTCGTACATACACGGTCACTCCCCACGAACCTCCGTTTTCTAGTTTTATTGCGTGTACTTGTCCTGCGCTCGTCTCGCCGTTCACCCATCCCGCAGGAGTCGGACTCGTCCACAGTCTCTGCTCCCGTTGTGTCGTTTCTGAACTTCCAATGTCTTTTTAAAAGAGGCTGGAGGTCGGCTTTTATGACCATTACAGTAGACATCATTTATAAACTATAAGATTAAAGACGTTCATTCAAATCCTACACAATACACAGCCAACAAGTCACTATTTCTCTATAATTTATTTATATTAAAAACAAATCTTTCTGGAAATGAAGGTTGATTTATTGTGTAAAACCAATCATAATATTAAAATTGAGAATAGAATTGTGCTGAGATAGAAAGATATGACATGAATGAAATGTAAATGCAGAATATCAGAAGTTCCTCCCAATTTCACTGTATTTCTAAGTGTATTTAAAGAATGCAGAGAACAATGTTTGGAAAGCACCTTTTAAAACGTTACGTTACACAACAGGATAAAAGCATAAAACCAGACAAAGACAAAGACAAGACGGGTTAGGGTTACACAGGTTGCCTCAACATTCAGGTGTTTCTATATTTAAATTCCTTTTCTCGATTCTTACAATTATGTTGAGCGCATTTGCACTCTTTGTCTGTCTGAATGTACTTCATGAAGTAAAAATAAAACATGAATAGAGGCTGGTGGTCTTTAAATCACAGGATAGATTCAAACACCATCTGGAGACATGAGCAAGCTTCAAGTCTTTTCCTCTTTTTACAGGAAGAAGAAGAAGAAGAAAAGGGGGAAACCTCTCTCTTGTCACTTAAGTCAGTGGATTCAAATGACAGAGCAGTGGTTTCCACAGTGGGCTGAAATGACCATAAGATGAGATCATTATTTAGTGCCACAGATTTACAAAAAAGTTACCGGAGGAAGATTATGGTTAAATTAAAATGTAATTACGTCCAAAAAGGTCAGTGAAGACACGGTTTTCCCCTCAAATGTTCCAACACCGCAAGTTTAAACATGCAGCTCAGTCCAAAATGTTACTATAAAATCACTGTTAGCTCCGATGCATGGGCTGCAGAATGACAGCTGAAAGTTACAGAGATACTATCAGACACGTTCAAGTCACTGGAAGGTCACTCAGAACCCGGCTCTGGTTTCTCTTACGTTTTATTCTTCTGCAGATCACAGGAAACATGTCCCTAAATGTTCTACTATTACTTAAAGTCAGTAACATAATGTAAATACTTGACAACGACGTGAATGAATGTGGCATTCACACAACACTGGTACCTGACGTGGACTGGACCAGGATGGACTCTGGATGGATATGAACACAACACTGGTACCTGACG
>JAPQRN010000018.1:1236895-1247511 GCA_037367275.1 Coranthus polyacanthus
AAAAGAGCAACAAAACTGCCTTTAAACAGAGCTGTTTTCATTTTAATTGTGGTTTGAATGTTTCTGTTCCAAAGACAGTCAAATGTTTAAGACTGTACGCTACACATCAGTGTTTAAAAGTATCTACTCTGTGAAGCTTTTTTCCCCCAAAACATCAATCTTAAAAATTGTCCATTTAATGTAGACAGAAAGTAAAAACAAAGAGAAGATGATGTGTTTTTAAATGCATGTGCAGTAGTGAGCCCTGAATCTCTGCTAAAGCGTCTCCATCTGTCTTCAGGTAAAAGCAAAGCCAAGGTCAGTGAACGCTCAAAGATTTTCATTGCGTTTGGAAATCAATGCCTTATGTGCAGACGTGTATTTGTGTCCTCTAAATCGCACTCTAACTGATTCAAGCCCTTTCTCCGGGTCTGTTTGAAAGTCTCTTGCTGTCATTGATAACAAAGCTCTCTCAGAATCGCCCGCTTTCGCAGTTCCACCAAATGATAGGTCGGACGCTTAACAGGGTGTAATTATGTGACAATTTCCTTCATCCACATGTTCCATCGCAAACACAAAGCTGGCCGTTCGCTGTAAATGCCCAGGAGTTCACTATAAATAGGCGTGCGTTTTATCGGCCCGTCCGCTCTTTGTGCTCCCCCCAGAATGGAACTTGTAATTGTGCGCCGCTTCTCTTCGACTGCACTTTCCAACTGCAACAGCTGGAGACGGACACGCACATAATCGAAACCACACACGTACAGCACAGTGTACACCTGAATGTATGCATGCATGTGTACACAGAGAATCCTAATTTTCTGCTTACAAAAGCTCGGGATCTTCGGGGGCTTATAAAGGCTTGTTGGGTTTTTTTTGTCTGGATTCTACAGAATGCCTTCTACCCGCTCGGATTTTCTTTTAAACTTCAAAATAACAGATTGCGGCGCATGCAGGCTTCCATGCGAGCTTCTTTTCTTTAGGCGATATGGGCAGAAGGTGGGGCCCGCAGCTGTGTCAATAGGCTACCGAGCAAACCAAAAGCGGCCTCAAAAACTCTGCAAACCGCCTTTTATGTTGGCCTCCTGGCTAAAAGACGGGGCCTGTTTACACTTTGGTCTTTGTAAAAGTCTTACACCTGTGTTCGGGGGAGGAGGTGGGTGTACGGCTTAGTGTGAAGGTGTGTGTGCGTACCTGCTGAGTGATGAGCAGCACCTGTTGTGTAAAATGGACCCTGTGAACTTGTCTTTTCTACTGGCACAATTAGTAAACTGTCAAAGAAATGATTGGAGGGAGAACAGAGAGAGAAGCTCAGAGCTGTTTACCTTTACTTTCACGCCGTCCCAACGTTTTTCTCATCATTGAAAGTTGTACAAAGCTTTTCTCGCGCTGTGGCCACAGGTTTTAATTAACTGTACGCTCCGAGCTTCACTGCACTTTCACACCTAACTTGCTTTTTTCCCAGACCTTCAGACATTTGAGTTTGCTCCAAGTCAGAATTGCAGGTGTGAGCTGAATTTTGGTCCAGAGGTCGAACGATGGTGGATTTTTTAAAGGCAGATATAATAATAGTTTGGAGCGGGAAAAATCCAAATGCTTATTCTGCTGATCTTCGGACCTTATTAAAAACCAGATAACTGTTGAACTGAACATCTAAATCATAGTAACTAATCAATAAATCTGGGACTGGACATCAAACTAACTGTTACGGAACCGTTTCAGGTATTATTTTCCCTTAGAGTCAGTAATTCCAGTTGAGAAGGCTTACATTAGCCATTAAACACCACTATTGATGCCGACCCATCGATGCTGATGAATTGGCCAGAATAATCAGATTAATCGGTCTGTCTCTACTTTGGCCCAACAATAATGATTAAGGACTCACAATCACTTCAATCAGTATCAGATTGCTTCTGTAATCGCTAAATGCTGTGATTTAAAGGTCCAGATTACGGAGGATTTGGGGTGATGTAACTGCAGAAATGGACACAAATAAACAGGACCTGTGTTGTCTGGTGATATTTTTAGTGACACTGAGCAGAGAGGCACTGTGTAAAACATGCAAAATGAAAGCCAAGCCGCAGTACGCCCCACAAATGATCAAACTGAACAAGTTGTGATCGTGAACAGTACATGTGTAAGAGGCTCAAGTTTGACGTTTTTTCAGTGCATCCACGTCACGTCGGTATAAGACGCGTCCGTCGCCCAAAACACAGAATATCTCAGGAACAGCTTGACAGAATGACGCAAAATTTGGCACCAACGTTCACTTGGACGCAAGGATGAACTGAAGAAAATTTGGTTGGTTTATATTATATGCGTTTTGAATCGTTATATCCCAAATAAAATCCAGTCAAGCTATGATTTCATTTGGCCTTTTACAAGCTAAATATTATGGATATTACCGTGTGAGATGTGTGTGCATAAAAGCGAGCGGACCAGAAGAAGCTGTGGACTTTATACGCAGGGTTAAGGCCGGGTAAAGACATAATAACCTGGAGTTTACACAGACAGTACTCATTAAACACCAAGAGAAACAACTTAATAGCAAAAGCAACTAAGTGTCCTGGCAGCGGCCCCGGCCTTTGTGTTGGCACAGTCCGGGTCCAGCTGGCCCGGCCACTGGCCACAGAATTCATTTCATGCTTCATCCCTTGGCCTAAAGAGGCGAGACAGAAAAGGGCCGCCGTGATAATTGTGCTGCTGAATCCAGCGTGAACAAAACATATTTCTACAAGAAGAAGATTGAAGGGGGAGACGGGGAAACGCATGCCGACACATCCATCCATGTGGACGCACACAGTCGCACACAGTCGCACATGTAACACACACTGACTGAGGCTTTCACTTGTGTATTTGTAGTAGTAGAGGATGAGTCATCAAAAACATTACCGTGAAGACGAACGGGGAAAGCCGGTCTTCCACAGAACCTCGTGTTCATAAATAACTACATTACATTTTGTCGTTTGCTAGAAACATAATCAGGGCCTTCGTCGAAAGATCCGCGACTTTCTTGCTCTTCTACAATCATGAAATCCTGACTTTTGCATCAGTGAGTGGACTTTGCATCGAGACTGTAGGCAATGATAGAGCTTTGGTTATGGTGAGGAAATGTTGTGTTTTAGGTGAAATATTAATAAATACATTGAGTCATTTTTCATCACAGACTTCTTCAGTATCAAACCAAACCCAGGTATCTTCAAGTGCTGTCAGTGTCTAAACCTAACCGTAGGTGTTACAGATCAGGTTGGTGGTTCTATTTGTAGAAATGGAATATAATGAATGAATAATCACCTGAAAAGAGGGAGAATCTTTGGTTTCACTAATTATGAAATTCACCTTTTTTCTCAAATAAAGAGGTTTTAAGTGGATTTCCTCAAATAAAGCGTCCAGGCCTTGATTTCTCTCAGCTGCAGGAGGCACCAGGCTTTGATTTGAAGAGTCAGGCCTGTATTTATCATTTCCTCTGTTTAATGAGTAGAAATGGTCGTAATTAGCTTGAAGCCTTGTTTTAATCCGCTCCCGTTTGCGATGTTAAAAGTACTGCGATGTGCTTTTCCACAAATGCCAAACTTCCTTCACCTTTACAAAATAAAAGCCCTGTGGCGTCACGGTTTGTGTTGTTAATAGCTGCAAAGATCTGTTTTGAATTGTCCACACATGGTCAGAACTGCCACAGATTGAGCTGAACCTTGTATCAACAAATTGCGAACTTTCGAGTGTCAGAAACTTTGCCATCACTACGTTACCAGAGTAGAAGAAACACTGTGGGATCAGCATCAACCTTCCTCCAGGAGGGAAACCTTTCTTCTGCTTCTACTTTTATCACTTACTGATGCTCATTATGTCACTTTGCAAAAAGCCTTCGTTGTGTTTCCTGTTTACTGTTGTGCTTACAGTTCACTACCTGAAAAGACATACTTAAGGCTGCAGTGGCTCACTACTGACTCTGGTGGTACAAAGTGGTATTACAGGACTACCGTCCCAGACCAGGCTTATGGTTCAGTACAAATCCCTGAAATGCATCTTTTTTAAATTTTTTAAAAGTAGAAACATTACAAAACTCCTTTTAAGTCTGATTTATTTAACACCAGCTCCTTCAATGTAATTTTGTCACACATGCAGGTCTTTAAAACTTTGGTTTGAAGTTGCGTTACGGTTGGATGAAAACCCGACTACTGAGACTTCAACCTTTGTGTGTTGTTTTATTTGTAATGCGTTTTGTCTTAAAGAAAGCGGAGGAAGAGGAGGTTAGACAGATCTGAGGTCGACCTCCGAAACGCTCCATGTTCACGTAACGTTGAGACATTAGAGGCATCGTTCTCACTGGGTCACAGAGGTGAAGAGCAGCAGCTAAATCAAACCGAGCTCCGCCTGACTCTCGGCGAAAACCCTCCGAGGAATACTCAGTGTAATTGCTGTGTAATATTTAAAGTCTGTGCTGTCTAATGTTGCGAGTAGGCTCTTTAGATTCCTGTTAAATTCACAGCATGCGCTCAAACAAGCAGCATTTGTTTGGACTGTTTGCTTTCATACGGTTATTCAAGCTGCTGCTGTGTTAAACACTTGTGTTCGAATTATAAGTGTGGTAGGGGTCTGCTGAGCTGTCTGGCGCCATCGTCCTCCTCAACGTGTCATTACTGTAACCACGAGGTCAACACAACACAACCCTGCACACAGAACTACAACTGAGCCCTGACACTACATTAAAACATGAGAAATATGTCAATAAGAGCTCCACGGAACATGCCACAAATAACCCACAACACTTATCGTGTCTGTAAATCACAATGTCTGCCACGCTGTAAGATGATGTTTTGAATTACGACTTGTCGTGACTGTTATTAACATTTTCCTGGCAACGACTTTTTCGGTCAAAAACACTCGGTGCATGTTGTGTCATCTTAGAGGAAACTGTCAATCAACAAATTTAAAGCTGCCATAGGATGAAATTAATGACTTTCTAGCTGCGTATGCGTACGTACAGTTCATTAGTAAAATTGCCGCAGCTGGTAGACACACAACTTCAACTGAGATTTAAGGTGAGCACAGAGAAACCTTCCCTCTTCAGCAGATCCCATAGTTACGCCCCTCAAGCTGAGGCGTCCCGAACCGGCGTGTTTTGACGTTTCGGTGACGTGGTGGATGTTGTCATAGGAACAGTGTCCAGAGTCCACACTTAATGACACCTCGGAACTAGTTTGTTTAACACTAAAGTTGTGTCACCACTGAGACATAACATTCATCTGAAATACTCTGTCCAAACAAACCAGAATACGGTCGCACATAATGACGTTTCACTACCTGTGTTTCACTATCAGTGAAAGGCATTATGCAGTCAAATGATTTATTTGTGTCTATTTGTCTTTGAACACTTTGCTATGACACATGGAAGAGGCTAACGGCTAAAAATAGATGATCACCAACAAAAAGGAAATAGGACAAACATTACGATGAGGTGATGATAACTATACAGTCTTAACGTAGAGCTGGTGTAAAATAACAGTGGTGAATCCTATACAACTGTACTACATATGGTAATATAACGGAACCTTATTGGAAAGATAGTCTACACTGACAAACTGTTCTACATTAGTAGCTGTAGTTGTCTCCTGTTTGCTTGTCATCACTACGTTACCAGCTCTGCAGCCCTATAGCATAGTGTAGTGGTGTATTGATGGTAGTGTGTGTACTGTTACAGGGATTTTGGCCATGTCATGTTACAGGTCTGCTGCCAGGAGGTGGTAATATCAGTAATCCTCTGTATCTCCGCTCTCGGAAAACGAAAGCATGAGTATAAATCATTAACGTCGTCAGAGAAGTGTAATCTATCATGGAGAATGCGTTGTCGAAGCAAAATGGCTGGTATATTTTGCTCCTCCTCATTTTCCAAGTTATCTCACTTTACAAGACGGTGCGCCATGCCAACCACTGTTTTACGGACCTTACACATACTAGATGTAAGATTTAAGTGGTAACTTATGCCTAAGTTGAAACTACTCCAGCTGGTGCAGCCCTTCAGAAACTCCGTTCTCAGTTAGAACTTACAGACTGAGCTATGTTTGCACTCACAGCTGCTGCAACACAGTGCTGGACTTTAAAACAGAGAGAGCACTGATAATTCTGTAACTGTAACCACATGTTTAGACGTGTAACCATGACAACAACAGTCCTCGAACCTTCCCAAAGCGTTTATTTTAACCCATTAAGACCACAAGCACCGCAGCATATGCGTCTGAGACATTTGAGCTCTTCTCCCTTCAGAGCCCGATGCGATGCGAGTTTATTTTATACGAAGACATTGTTTTCGAGACACGTGACTGACGAGCTGCATCGTGATTCGCTGAAATACTTGTGGGGAACGGCACACTCCCCTCTTGCTCAGGTCGGCAGCCATTGTCTGGAGGAAAACTTTAAAGAGTTTTTTGCAGATCACAAGCAGCTTCACGTCATTGACTCTTGTCTTATCATGAATGCTTGCACGGCCCAGCAGAAAATTATTCTTGATTCACATCAGCTAATTTCCAGCTGCAGAAATATAAGTTTGAAATGAAATGGTTTGTTATAATGATGTTATTAATTATTGTAAACCAAACCTCCTACAGCAGTGTATCCAAAAGGCGCTTTGGCATTAAGTCAAGCATCTCAGCATAACGTTACTTGAGCACAAGAAAAAAAGAGTTTTGAAGAAACAGTTTGAACATAAAGTATGAAGCCCAACTAATGATCTGCCATTTGGAAGATGAACTTCACAGGAAAAAGCTCAGTGCTTGATGTTGCTCAAGGTTGATTGCGTTTTCTCTTGATGTGTGGGACAAGCATCCCCAACAATCGAGGCCCAGATTGTAGACTCGTCATGCAGAATAATGTGGATTTTCTGAATTCCTGCACCGCGTTTTCTCATTGTGCTGGTGTGATGAATTAGACCATAAATGCCTTCATGTTGCATGTAGCTCCAAAGCTTCATGAGGTCGACTCTTCACAGCAGGTGGATCCACTTTGCTCATGTCAATAAAGAATAAATGAACTTCAATTCAGTATCCATCTTCAGATGCTTCACAATAAGTGAGTAAACCATCTAAGGACTGTGATTGTTTGGTCAGTTTCAACCATTTTTCCCCCCTGCTGTAGAGTAGAAGTTCATTAGAAATACAGCCAGTCAAACTCGCAGTAAAAGCTCCAAAGTTGATCGTTGATGTTTGTACCAAAGGGTCAATAATCTTAACAACATCTCTTGGGAGATTTTTGGCAGGAAGGAGAAAGACCCTGAGCTCAGTATTGCTTACTGGAACAAAAGTTTACACTGCAGGCCCTCAGTAGTGTTGATAATTCTTATCGCTATTCGGTTAAGATTGGTGGAGATGAGCGAGTGAAAGGGTTTGGAAGACCTGGAGGACCTCAGATGTTACTGTTGGGAGGGAAAGCGCTCTGTGGTCTCCAATCCCCCGGAGTCTCATTTAGCCTTATTTCTCCTTGTACTCCCCCACCCGCCCACCACTCGTCCTGACAGATTGGAGGAAATGAACGTCTGCAAATTGGCCTCAGCGGTGAGGCCAGGGCGACTCCGAGACCACGGCGGCCCTGCTTTCTGAACGAGTAGCTTGCGGTGGCTCGGTCCGCTCCTCTGTCTCTGTCTCCTGTATTAAATTAGCATCAGAAAGCAGCCATTTGGACGTATGGCTGATCATGGTCTTTGTGTTTATATTGGACCATGTATGAGTGGCTATTAGTGGTTAATAATAATGGAGTACCACGTCAAAGACTGCAATGTGAACTATTTTATGTCTTAAGCAGCCTCAGACTCTGCTTCGGATTGGACATTCCTACATGAATTATCTTCAGAAAGCGTTGAATCCCAGGGGTTTCATGCGCTCTTAATTGTTTTGTAAAAGCTTAACAGATGTTCTGATGATCAGTTTCATGATCAGAATTATTCTTCACAGCTCATAACATGTTTTTTTTTTTTTTTATCTAAGCGCTGCATGCATTTGCATATTTGTTCTTCTCATACAAGAGCTCTTTTTATTGCATCTTCTTTCTCCTACTTGATTAAATCCAAAGTGCGTTTTTCATTTAAAGTTGCAGTGAAGATATTAAACCAGCAGCTGACCTGGTAGCAGGATATTTCTAATAGCAGAAACTGCCCTGCCTTAAAAAGCTGCACACGAGCAACTTTTAAAGGTCACATGAAAAAACATTTCGGTTGAATTACATGTTTTAAATATATGCTTTTCATATATAGACATTTTCATGTTTTTTATATACAGGTAAAATAAAAGCTGTTCGGTCTCAGTCATGACTCGCTACATGAAACAAACTATTTCCAATTCTCACCATTATTAGTATTTAAGTTACTTATGCCTGTTGTTTTTTTAAATGTTATAGTTTTAAATGTCCACACTATTTGGAATGGTATAGAAGCTTGAACTTTCTCAGGACTTTGTGGTCATTTCGGAGGTAGGGCTGGGTATTTTTAATGAAAGTATTTTTTTAGAGAAATGTCAAAACAAAACAGAATTATCATTAAAATCTCCGACACGGCGCCTTACTCCGTCCGGCCAAATGAAACCGCTCTGTCATATAAAATATCACGTCCATGGTCTTCAACTTTTTAATCACAGCATTTCAGTGAAGAAAGAAGGGAAAGAGGAGACGCTCCC
This sequence comes from Coranthus polyacanthus, assembly GCA_037367275.1. NCBI lineage: Eukaryota > Metazoa > Chordata > Actinopteri > Kurtiformes > Apogonidae > Coranthus > Coranthus polyacanthus. The sequence goes on from JAPQRN010000018.1 coordinate 1,245,532, forward strand.
TGTGTCTCACCTAAAACACACTGCGGTCGCTAAATTACAGGAATTGCAGAAATTAGCCCAAAGATGTAAACACTAAGATCACCGTCATAATGAACATGAGATTAAATATAATTTCCGTTTTGGCAAAACTGAAGTACGTAAAGTGCAGCCGTTCACCTGCATGTCACCTGTACTCATGTCATTCTGGAAATCTGAAACTGGGAGATTCTCAGCCCGAGGCGTGGGATATAAAGACAGAATCAACTCGTAATCAAAATGCTTAAAAACAGCAGCGGGGAATAAAAAAAGAGCGTCTCTTCTCTCGATCACATTTGATCTTTGATTTGTTAAGCCGAGTATATCTGCACACAAAAGCCCTGACATTACAAATTCTCACTTTCCTCCCTCGCTCCCTTCTCCTCTGTCTCTCTTTCTTTCTCTTTCTTCTCGGCTGGGCCTCTTCTTGCCCTGTAGGAGTGGGATTAAGTTTACCACTGCCAGTTTTTTTTTTTTTTTTTTCTGAAGGTGGAAACTCACAAAAGCTTCAAAGCCCTGCAGGCTAGTTTTCTCCCACTGCTGATAGATTTCACGTTGCAACTTTTACCCATGTGCACACCCACGCACGCACACACACACACACACACGCACGCACACACACACACACCCACGAGCACACGCATGAACACGCACACGCATGACCACGCGCACGGTCCTCCCAGTCGTCTCTAAATAGTCGTGATTGTCCCGCTCGCAGGGGACAACTCTGCTAGAAGCTGCACATAGACCTGAGTCTGAACCTGCCTCGATGGAGCATTTTGTTGAGCAAAAAGAAAGAAGCTAGCAGAAAAAGAGATATAAAGCTCTCCCTCCCTGCATTCAGGATTCATAAATCCACATTGTGAGCAGAGCGGTGAAGCACATCAAAGACACAACAAGCAATCATCCCTTGATCTGTTCAATTATACACTTTTTATGCACTTTAAAGGTTAATAAACTGCATCAAATGTACTTTGATCTATTCACAGCTATTATATTTTTGACAGAACAGTTACTGGATGTGAGCTTGCTGCATGATTTTGTTTTGTGAAACGTCTTACAATGGTTATTAGAATCACAATGGCGATGTGTCTCAGTGTGCAGATCTGGAGGCGTCGTTTTTACAGTAATGAAAGCTTTACGATGAAAAGCAACTATAATGGAGATTATGTTACATGCATAAACTTGCATATGCTGGAATGTTTCTTTGTGTTTCTTTGTGTTTCTGCAGATGTTCAAGCTGATCTCACTGACAAAATGAAATGAGTTTTGCTGTGACGACTGAGTCAATGCATCGTTTCAAAAAGCCTTCCAAATTTAAAGGGACAATTCATGGCAATTCATAATAACAAAGACAAAGTTAGCATGCTAATCAGCTAGCCCTGGCCAGTCTCATGATACCACTGTGTACCTCGAGAGGCAAACAAGTGCAACGTAAGAAAATGCAAATTAATATGCATTTCCATCCTCTACTGTTATGCTAATGTTTAGAGTTGTTTCTTCATCGTCATCATCGTCGTGGTTTCATCCCACCTGAGTTGCCGACTGAGGATCTGATAGAAAACGTAGACTCTGTCAAAAAACGTGAAGCTGGCTTTAGCTTTTACCTCAAAATACCATTGTTTCCTCCACAGCCTTTGTCTAACATTTGCTTTTGCATCTATTCATACATGGATTCATTGCTGTTACCATCTAATAAGGCATTTCTGTTTGCTTCTAAAATTAATTCAGTGAATGCCAGAGTCTACTTATTGGTCCACATGTGCACACACACACAATTATTTGCTAAGTCTGTTCCCATTGCACTTATTTGCACTCACCTTGTATTGATACAACAACTTTTCCACCTCTTTCAAGTGTAACAAGAAACTTTTGCAATATTTTGAGTTTTTTTTTCAGCAGAGAAGATGTGAATAAAAACAGCTGCATTAGATGTTAGCCGTGTTTCCATCATTGTACATTTAT
>JAPQRN010000018.1:1279929-1297539 GCA_037367275.1 Coranthus polyacanthus
AGACACACACACACACACCTTCTGGTATTCAGTCGTCACCCAAACAACACAGACTGACAGGGACTCGGGTTGTTCTCTCCTCTGTGGGTCTTTTGTTGGTCCAGACTAACAGAATACTGATCCACTGTAACTTCTAAATCAGTGTGATTTACAACAAACAGAGTCAACACTTTTAAACTCTTACTCCTTGTCCTGGACTAACATTAGAAACTTTTGGACTTTCAGTTAAAGGAGGACATCTGGAGTAGGACAGCGCCTCCAAAGCTTCTGTCACACATGAACGGTGGATCAATAGTCCGCATTCACAAACTAATCAGGGAATCATCAGTGTTTTCTCACATAGATCTGTTTTCACTCCACAAATTCAGACCATGCATAGGAACAAATGATGAAGGCACGGCTGCCAATACAAACCTCTGAACCACATACACAGCGTAATAAAAGCGCATTCATTAAGACAATCTTTAATCTCTCGTAATCGCAATATCAGCCTGTGAAATTATATAATGACACCAGATCTAACTGCAGACATGGAGGAAAAAATAAACTTCTGTTGTCTGGTGATATTTTGGATTTAGTGACATTGAGCAGAGAGTTACTGTGGAAAACACAAAATGAAACCTTTTTTTGTATTTTTTTTTTATGGTTTGAGTAATATGTACATTTTCCTTGATAACGGAGGAAGTTGAAATCGCAATATTGGTCACGTTAATGTTAATGTGACTTTTTCACCAGCGAGCCCTAATTAGACCAATATTCAAAATGATATTTAAACATTCCCAGTATGAACTCACAGTGGAGTATATGAGAATGCAACAGTCTTAACTGTATTAACTTTAACGTCCATAATTCTTCAGTCCGTGTCTCAGTTATTGCCGCTCGAGCCTCTTGAAGAAACATAGCAGGAAAGCGTACCTTCATTTCTTCAGTTGTGAAATTCTTTTGCTTTGCTGCTTCCGGGGCCATGTTTCTCTCTTGGAACAACTTCACGTCTTTCACCGCGATACACCTCAGAGCGCAGGCGTTTTCTTCGACAGAGAAACGGAGGCGAGAGTCGGTCGATTCCCGACAGAGGGCACGTGTTTGTCACTTTACAGCGGTTCTGATGCACTAACGCCACACGTCGTGGTAAGAATGAGATTTGCTGTGCGTGCAACGAAAGAACATTTTTCTGCACAAGCGAGTGAATGGGTTCGGTCACACCTGAATGAAGGATGACCAGACACTAGTTTCCATAAATGAACTGAAGTTTATGGAAATGGCAAAATTCTAGAAAACGCAAGAAAGTTTTTACTCTCGCTTGAGGTGGTTTTACATTTTACATACAAGAGCTGACGTGTATAATGGGAAATGGAAATGTCTATTTTAAATACTTAATTATCTGATGTCAGGCTTGTGGCTTAGGGCTGTTGCCATAGTAAAGCCAACGTTTGATTGAAAGGAAATGACTAAATTGACATTTGTAGGCTGATGTTAAATATGTAAATATGCACAGTGATGATAAAAAGGGACGTCATTTAGAATGGAAACAGCTTCCTCACGTCTGTTAAGTGAAAACTCGTTTTGCAGACTTGATTCAGTTTGTCATTAGACCGACATGCTCTGCAGAGATAAAATGTGTATATTTCATTGAGAAATAATTGAGCTAGTTGTGAATTTTGTAAATGTAGGAAACACACGGGTCCCAAGGTGAGAAAAAAAATCACACCCATCTGCTCTACTTCCTGACCTCTGTAGCACATTTCTGTGCAGCCTAGTTTATTTGCTCCATTTGCTTTTTGGAGACAGACATGATTTGCGTCTTCTTTTTTCTGACTTTTCAAATGCACTTGTGGTTTTATGGAAACATGACTATCGTGGCAGGGAGCAGGTGAGGTCATGTCCGAGTCACATGAAAAGAGTGAACGTTGAGAAATTAAAGGGGTGCAAGTGATTCTCAAACTGTCCCACAAACAACCTGAAATATGTCTTCCTTGGATGAGGTGGTGGGATCTTCAGCCTGCCCACGAGTGGCTGGAAAATGTCATCGCTGCTGGAATATCTTTGTGTGGGGGGATTTTTGGAAAGGATGTGGCATGTGGCACTAAATTCATCATCATAATGGTCATCGTTTCGATTTTCAAGTTCTCCAATCACCTGATCTTATTGCGCTTTAAGTCCAGGTGGTCTTTTCCCTCCGCTGACGCTCTACAGAACAAACAAACCTTGGAACCTGAGGAAAGATGGAAGCCAGCCTGGGGGATCTACTCGGTGTTTAAGCCAGCCACAGATCAATATTGTTACTGTAATTCCATCAAGCGTTATTACTACAGCACCATGGGTGGAGGGGGTAGAGGGTGTTTGTGGGCACTGAAGGATGGAGACCCAGCAGATTTTACAGATGAGCTGGGGGACAGAAAGGAAAACGAACAAAAGGAAGGAGTTTGCTTTCTTTGTGTCCACATTGTTTTAACTTCACTGTCGCAGGGAGAAGTCACATTATTTACCTCCAAAGTCATGAATTAAATTAACACGGCATCGAAATAACCAAAATCTGATTCCATGATGTGTGCTGAACATTAGTGGATTTTTCAAATCTTAACTAATCTCGAAAACGTTGGAGACCACAGACATAATGACAGATCTGTGATACATTAATTGTAAGAACACACACCAGACAGTTGTGTCAAGACGCAGGACCACACAGTTACTGTTTATACTAAACTATTTCAGGGACGCGGGATCTCACAGAAACATGATCAAATGTGAATTCATAGCAAAACAAACATAGAGGCGGACCGTCATCGTCAGCTGGTCGTTATGTTATGTACAAGTCACGGCTGAGAAGACAGAATTGGCACGACTTGGACGACTGGAGGCGAGCTGGAAATAAAGTTTTTGTGAGTCTCAAACAGGGCTGGTGTAAGCGACTGCTACAAGCTATGCATCATTTGGTTGGTTGCTCTCACTGGCTATTGCAGGTTTCTGCTCAGTATCGCTGTTCCTTTCACCCTGCAGGATTTAATCAGTCTCCACAATTAATATCAAACAAGAAATCAGTGAGACTCTGATAACGCTGAACCTCTCACAGCGCAGGAGCTTTGGGCAGATAATCGGTTCAGACCGGCCTCCAATCAGAGATGCCCTGATTGTCAGGAGGGAAAATCGGTCCCATTATCCTTTAGTGTGGGGCCGAGACCACTTTCTGAAGGTCTTGGTCTCACCTCGGTGCATTTCTACTCTTGTCTCGGTCCCGGACAAAGGGGACTCAGGATTTTATTTCACGACCAGTCCAGACCACAGCTAAACTTCTGGTACAGTTTCTGTTTTATTTGTTAACATCATTACTGTGTTTTGAAGGAAAAATTCCAATTCTTGGTTGGTCTTCCCACGGGCTGCCTCATTCTGCCGGGATCACCACACCCCTCGTACCAGATCGACCTGGAATGTGTGAAAAACCCAGTTGCTAAAATGCCCTTGTTGTGTCTCTTGACTTGGTCTCGGTCTTGACTCGGTCTCGACCTCTCAAAGTCCTGATACACTCTGGTTTGGTTCATGACTTGGTCTCGGTTCAGGTGGTCTTGACTACAACACTAAGCGCCAGCATAGCAGTGGTCACAAAAAGCAGATAAGTAGCTGAATACTAGATTAATCTCCTAGTAAACATAACAGCATAATGGCTCTTGATGAGTAATAATATAATATAATATATAATATAACAATAAACCCAACTTTCTCAGCTGGTGGATCGAGTCACTTCTGACTCTGTGAGAAAATCTATTTGAATGCTCCGCTATGTGTTGTCAGACGTTAATTCTGACAGACTGCGAACGCAAGAGGCATTCAGTTAACTGGCCGTCGCCATGGTAACGCCAGCACTTGATTGAAAGGTGAAACGCTGTGTTCACGTTGTCGATCACAGGCAAAATTGAACCTCGAGTTTGTTCCATATGGATTTATGTAAACTGACGATAAAAAGGGTCTGAAATCCCAGCGTGTCGATGCTGTCGAGGTTTTGCACAAGAGAGAAAGAAACCAGAGTGAACTGAGCGAACGTCCAGTTGTGACGGTGACTCGGGTCAGTTTTATTAGAGTAATGTGCTCGGAACGTGGGGCCTCAGGTTATTTTAATTTCTGAAACATATTAGGGAATGAACATTTCATATTAAAGAAGCCCAAAGTTGTGTAATAAGTAATTTTTCCTAATTAAAAACATGTTTAACTAATGATATCGTGTTCCATTCTACATCTGCTCTGACTGTATGTTTTATCACGTCACAGTAATTATTGTGAGAGTTCATCAAGATGAACGTTTATTCCAAGGTCCACACTTCAGTGGCCATGATTTACAAGAATTTCTTGGCTGTCTGGTAATTGTATATATGTGTATGTATGAATATATAAAAAATGTGATATAAAACTGATATAAATGTGACTCTTCTGTGAGATGTGTTACAAATAAACATGCTTTGAAAGATGCTGACCATCGACCAGAGGTAGTAAAAGTCCACACATTCTTTATTCCACTAAAGTACAGACACTTCTGTACAAAAAGGAGCAAAAGCAAAAGTAGAAGTATTGATTGAACTTCTTTACTGCAGTAAAAAAAAAAAGTCCAGGCTCTGAAAAGTCTAAAGTCGGCTTTGAAGGACATTTCTAGTGTTTGTGAAAAAGTCGACTGAACCTCGGACATTTACGTCGTTTTCATCTTGTCTTTTACATCCTTTTTGTCTTGATTCATCTTTTACATCACTTCTGCCTCTTACGTCGTTTTCGTCTTTCACGTCATTCTCGTCTCGTCTCGTCATGTGTGAAACCGACCGATGGCGTCGTCGTTTCTACGTTTCCGTGTCGACACAAAATCCCTAATTCTCCTCAAATGTAACCACATTCAAACTAAAGTAACGAGTCTGATGTATTTGTGTTAAAATGTAGGAAGTAAAAGGAAAAAGCTGTTGGAAAATTCAATATTCAAGTCAAGTACAGCTACCTCAAAACTCTACGTAAGTACAATATTTTGTCTTTAAGCATTTTGTACTTTACTGCCCACAGTTTAGAAGGATCTCTTGAACCACTGTCTGCGTGAGTGAATCATTACATTTGTACAGTTTGAGTATCACAGTAATCCAGCGATACAGTGCAAACAGGACCTAAGAGCTAATTCAGCATCGTAAATACAGACGATTGCATGCCAAGAATATGCGGCTCGACGTGGCCCCTCCACATCATAAACAGCCTCACGCTTTGTTTGGATCTCATTCGGGAACTTCACATTCCCCTCAGAGAGAGATTTCACCTTTGCTGGTTTTGGCACTAGGCGGTGCCGCAGCTGAATCAGAGCCTGCAGCTTGTAAAACGAAGGGAATAAAGGAGGCAGAGAGGGCAATGAAAACACTCACCGGGTTTTATGGTCCGCCTCGAACACACACACAGAATCTGGTCAATGTGATGTGGGAAGCCAGCTGAGAAACACAAGACAGACACAGAAAGACGGAGACCAAAGACAGAAAGGGAAATATTTAGTGATTCATCTGGCTTTAGTTCTTTGGTTGTTTTACTCGACACGCACAGTTGGTCATTAATAATGCATGTTTTTTTGTTCCCTACGAAGTTTCAAGATTTCACCTTCTCCAAGACGCTCAACTGTTTGAACAAGATACATTTAGAGAGTAAGTTCATTTTCTTTCACAGTTAAAGGAAAACGAGTCCGTCTGTGGCATGAGTATAGTGTCCCTTTTGAAACTGACCAACTGTGTTTGAAAGTTTGAAATGTAATTTAAAAAAAAAAAGGTTTTGCATGATTGAAACGTTTTGAAAGCTTGCACGTTTTTCTACACATGAGTTACTCTCTTTACACATGTTTCTCCACCTGTCAGTATCGTGAGACCTTGTTTTTTTTCTTTTATTGAGTTTCAAATGGAGGCTGACAATTTTGCAGGAATCGTGCGGTTCACGGGATGGGACGGGACTCGAAAACAAGTCTACGGGAACGGGAAGGAGTGGGAACGGTAATGATAATATATTAACGCCTATTTCTAGTATGAATAATAAGTAAGCACGGGACGCAACATGGGAAGAGGATGGGACAGAGTGTGAATCCCGTCGCCATGTCGCCCTCTACTTTCAGTTTCAAAAGACGCCGTGATGTCGTACTGTACACCGTATCGTACATTACTTAAAATGTTTACCGAGGACAGTTTAGAATCACACAGACATCGCAGCTACGAGACGCCAGAAAACATTGAAATAACTTCTTCCAACGTGTTTCGTATCAGCCCTGCCTTGCATTGTGTTCTGCTTCCTGTCCGTCATCTCACGCCCACATTCAGAGACAGATATCTACTCCAGAATGTAATACCTTCAAATCAGAGCCTTGTGTTTTGATTGATTCTTAAAATGTCTTTGTTTGGCAGGACGGCAGCAGCCTCACCTTTTGTTTTTTTTGTGCATGTGGTTCTTTCCTGCTGCCTTTACTAAACTCAGACACAAAATGGGTCGTGGGCCTGTTTTCATTGAGCCACCAATTGAAAGAGTAAAACACATATGAATACTACAATATGTGAATTCATTGTCCTAATTCCAACAGATTAAAAACATTGGTTTTGTTTTGCAGATTGAACTTGGATCTGAAAACCCGACTCTGGTCGTTCAGAGTGACTTCATTCCTTCACTCTCGATTACGTGCACGATTTCAAAACAAAAACACGAGGAAGAGTTTATAAATGCAGAGAAGACGTCTCAATGACAGAGCTTCAAAAAGAACAAATGGGACAGATGTCTCCAAAGACAAACATTCAACAAACTGTCGTGGTCCAAGGCTGAAGAATTTTTCAGATGAAAGGTTTTCAAGAGACAGTGTTTTGACAGCCTTAAAATAGAATTTGAATGGTTTCATGTCTATTAGTTGGTAACTAGTGTGTTACTAGTTACTGACATTACGTGTCACTGTTAGAAGTGGCTGCTGACTGTGATCGACAGGTAAACCGATGTTCTTCATCTGTTGGAATTAGGACAATGAATTCACATATTGTAGTATTCATATGAGGCCCAATAAAAACAGGCCCACGACCCATTTTGTGTCTGAGTTTAGTAAAAGCAGCAGGAAAGAACCACATGCACAAAAAACAAAAACCGTCCAATCGATCAGAACACATGGCTCTGGCGTCCATTGCTTCATGGTCCAGTTCTGACGCTCATGTGGACGTTGTAGGTGCATTGGGTGGTGGACACAGGTCAGCATGGGCACAATGACTGCTCTATGGTTATGCAACGTGTGTCCTGACACTGTCCATCAGAACCAGCTCCTCTATTGGATCGGACAGTCCGGGTCAGCCTTCGCTCCCCACATGCATCAGTGAGCCTTGCTGCTGGTTCACCGGTTTTGCTTCCTTCCCTTCCACGGTGGACCGGGAACATCCCACGTGAACTGCAGTTTTGGAGAAACCAGATGTTCAGCTTTCACAGTTTGTTCCTGGTCAAAGTCGCTCACATCCTCACATTTTTTCTGCTCCCAACGAATCAACTTCAAGGACAAAACGTTCACTTGCTGCCTAATATATCCCACCCACTGCCAGGTGCCACTGAGATAATCGATGTTATTCACTTCACCTGACGGTCGTCGTGACGTTAAGACCGATCAGTATCTGTCATTTGTGACCAGGTTTTCACAAACAGAAATTAAAGGAATCAAAGCACAATAGTGATTTGATTTTCATTTCAAAATCCACAAACAAAAAGCACTTTGTATTTTCATGGGCAGACGCAACATTTCTAAAGGATATGATTTTCCTTCTCGCCTTTGTAAAAAAAAAAAAGAAAGAAAATGAGATTCTATCAGCAACAAAATGTTATTATTGAAATAACCAGCATGAGGTCTGTCAATGCCTCTGTTGTGCTGAAAGATGCCCACCAGGCAGCTGTGGATACTCATCATCTGTTTCTTATTCTCACTGTTCATATTCTTTACAGGAATAATGATAAATAAAAGTAGAAACAAGTTCTTTGTGAATTTTGCATCTGCTGTTTCTGACCACAAGCAAAAATTACAGAAAGAGATGAAGCTCAGTAGTTAATGTTCCAAGTAGAGCTGGGCTTCTTTTTATCACTGAATCAATAGGAATGATCTGTGTAGATGCTTTTTGTAGCTGTGGTTTAGATAGAGTACAGGAGAATAAATAAATGCAATAAGAATATCCAAAAGCACAGTGTATTCCATTACCTGCTGCCTGATGAAATGACGTGTTTGACACTCAGAATATCCTGAACCGTTAACCAATATTTTTTAAAACCAAACATAGAATTGATCCATGATTTGTTGCATCGGTGCCTTTTGCTCGTCTGTCCATTGTCCATCTGTCTCGGTTCTATCTACGTGTTGTTGACTGATTCAAGGTGCCATTTTCTGACACTACTCGACTCTACTGAATGTCAGTAAAACTAAACATGTTTTTATTGGCCTGTATTTGACATTCATCTTTTAATCGTTCGCGTCGTCCTCGAGACCCGGCTTTTAATTGACTCCCGGTTTTTATTTGAGGAAATACGGTAAATTAATAGTGAAATATCTGTCCCGACCAAATGAAAAGACAGCAAGACAGACCACATGTAGGTTACATTTGTGTTGGATGTTATCTGGGTGTAATTTGTACCAACATTACACAGGAATGTGTTGCAGTGAGCAGAATGTCATCGAACATTACTGACTTAACCAGAACGTTTGAGTCAGGTTAAAAGACAGCAGGACAGTTCACTTTACACTGCACGCTTGATCACAGCCAGTGTTTTACTTCTAGGTTTAAATAGATGTGATTCATTTACATCTTTCCCATCATAGTGTGTCCCTAGTGATGTCCCTCCACATTCTCAGTATCCATTGTCTTTTCAATTGTTAACAGTGATATGATGACAATTTGTTCGATTCCCTGCGTTTATACGACTTGAACACAACAGTATGACATTATCCCTCTGATAACGGTGCTTGAGCTTCACAACCTCAGAGGAAAATGGCTGCCGTGTGAATAGAGTCCATCACTTCACATTGTTTACAAGAGCACTATGGTCTTAAAGCGCTAAAAGTGGACGATGAGGAACAGATCTACCACTGGAGCTCAAATTCAAGAGGATAGCAAACCAATACATCCTGGACAATACTCTCTTTATTTTTGCAGTGGCAACAGTATTGCTTTTCTCCTTCTGCAAATATCAAGTAGTTTGATTGTTAAAATCATGTCATATGTACTTGGAGTCAAAATAAGTGCGAAGACATTCTTGCTTGTCTGAAATAGCAACGAGAAAACCTGCAGAAGCACCGTGAAGCTAAATCAAACATAATAGAAGCCCTCTCTGTTTGTGTGACAATCGAGTGATAGACAGCAGCTGAGAGGCAGCGGCCACACTCCATATCATATTGATTTTAGCTTAGAGAGGCTGCTGTGTACAGAAGGAGGGCTGGAAGACAGAAACTGGAGGGAGGCTGGTTGATGGTAATGATGATGGTGGTGGATGGGGTGAAGCGCACACACGGCGGGGAGAGATTGACGTGGAGAATGAGGGAGTGCAGCAGAGGACGGTGGGTAAAGACGAGGCACATGATTAGCGGAATGTGTTGATGTTTTCCAGTGCCATAAATGGTGCAATTTGTCACAATAACAGCAGGGGGGAAAAGAGCTGGGATTGATATTTCAGTAGTTACGTACCAGTGCTGCTGCTTTCCAGTAAGACCACCGACAAAACAAACACCCACACGTGCACGGCATCGATCGACCATCGATTGCGCCGCAAACCACTCATTTTAATCACTTTCTCACAAATCAAAAGGAAACAACAACAAGCGCCACTGAATAGTTTGCGTTTCTTTTATTTAAGGCTGGCGTTGTCGAGCTAACAACCACTTCAGTCCACACACAAATGCCTCAACAGCTGTTGGCCCGAATTGACATTTGGCACGCACACTAAAAAAACTGAAGGGACAAAGAGCCTTTTTTCTCACACAGAGTACAGGTTAATAACATCTGCCTCCAAACACAACACAGCGCTGTTATAGAAAACACGTCAGCACAACCGTTTTAAAGGTCTGGGAGACTGTTTTATGCTGCACAATCAGCTTAAAGGCTGCCGTCATGGCTCAAACTGCTGAAATCTGCTGTGTTAGTTAAACGTTAACCACTGATACATGTTTGTCTTGACTGAGATCAAATGATCAGTGCTAGTTTATATTGTTTAAATGTGTATTTAGTGAAATATTTGAGTCATATAGTGTTCAGCCTAGAATAAAGCATTTGACTGACGATCTAGAAACCCCCGTTGCACTCACTGTGTAACGCCGCTTTGTTTCATCTGACGAGGGGAAAAAGCATGTCTGGAGTTACATGCAGAGGTGGCAAAAAGACACACATTCGTTACTCCAGTAGAAGAGCAGATACTTGTGTTGGAAGTAGGAGAAGTAACGATTCAACTTCTTTACTGCAGTAAAAGTAAAGCAAACTCCAGGCTCTGAAATGTCCTCGAAGTATAAAGTCAACAGTCGGCCTTTGAAGGACATTTCTAATGGATGTTTGTGTGCGAAGCAAACTGAACATCATGTCATATTAGTGTAGACTTCAGTCGGTCTTCATGTTAGGACGGTGGACAGAGATGAAAAATAAGGATAATGGATCATTTTCCTCAAATGTGTTAAACTAAAAACTTTTTTGAGAACGCATATATGTGTTGAACCTTGAGTGGCTACAGAAACTTTTTAAGGACTTGTAGGACCCACCTTAGGGGCCGTTACATCCAAAACCTCTTGTAGGACTCATCAAACCTCCCCAGTGGTCGTGAGCCACGTGGCCTGGACAGAGTCCTGACCTCTGACCCCATCCAACACCTTGGGGATGAACTGGACTGTGATCGCATGAGCTTATACTTTTGGTCACATGATGTGTTGTCATTCAGGATCTTTGACTGACTTTGATGATCTCCTGAATTGATTATGTACAGTACTGTTCTGTAAAAGTACTTTACAACGGACCTTTTTTTTGTTCGTTTGTTTTTTACCTGGACGTTAACTTTGAGTTCATCTACAGAACCCAATACTCAGTTACTGTAAAAGTGAAAGTTAAGTAAAAGTTTTTTTTTTGTACTTGGAGAAAGTTATTGAAGCCTTGAGCTTCATTTCTTTGTAATAACTGAGCTGAAATGTAGCCCTGAAAAGACCTAAAAATACACTGAGTTTTCACAGAATCAACCTGACAGTCAGACTCCTTTAGCTTTAGCTTCATCCTGCTGCTCATACAACTTCTGTTTGATCAACCTGCCTGTTTGTTGCCTTTTTCCCCCATTCAGAAAACTCAATCTGCTTGTGTTAGTTGTTGGCAGTTGTTTTTCTGGATAACACTGTGTTGAAATATTATATGATGGTCATCAGTACGTTCACAACACATAGAATCCACACACGTAAACACACGTAACACGATGAAAACCACATACGAGATGTAACATGACAAAGACCTGCAGTCTCTGAGTTCATGATTCAGTGAATATTTTGTTCATTTTATGTATTTTGATCAATATGAGAAAAATGAGTTACATAACAATATGAAAAACATGTAAAAGACGTAACAAGAAGTAACAAAATGTAACAAGATGAAAACAACGTAACAAGACGAAAACCATGTAACGACACAACAAGACATAAGATGTAACAGTGTAACAAGACGTAACAAGATGAAAACTATCTGAGACATAAGATGAAAAGGTGTAAGAAGATGTAAACACCGTAACAACACGAGACAAAAACAACATCAAAGACGTTGTGACATTGTGTTCGTTCAGGCTGTCTGCATCCAGGCCATGTTAAAGACAAACGGACAAAATATGAAAAGTATAGTCAGCAAGACTTACTTCATACATGATGTAAATGATTATATATCATGTAGTATATGAATGATATCAACTTTTCCATCATCACACAATGTCTGGTAGCTGTTCCATTTTGCCAGAATTCTGGAATATTAATAGCCACGTTGGCCGTCAAGTCTTACGTACAGTCCTCAGAGCTGAATGCTGTGGATTCAACACTCAAAATGTGGAAAGTTTGACAGAGATAGGAGATCTCTGAGCCACCGCCTCCTACATTTCCTCTTACACTTTACTTTCTTCTATCACTCACCTGTTCTTCTCCCACGTAACTTCCACAGATACACCTCCAGAAGTGCAGCTCTGGGACACATCATTAGCGCCCATCATTCCCGACATAGATGAACTCACAGGTAGGGAGAAAAGTGACACTGTGTGAAGGATTTATCGCCTCCTCCTGCCAGTATGTAGTTTATATTTAACAGTTCCTAAACAGGCACAGAGGGCATAATATCCCCTTTTGTTTTGCTCGATTTCCTTCGCCGTGCGGTTTGGTTGGATTATTAACGTCTAATGCTTTGCAGATGTGTCCTGTTTGGATGTATAATCCTAAAACTACACGCAGTTTGGCCCGCACATGTTCATATGTACAGTACATGTACCCAACGTTCAAGGAAATCATGGAAGAGAGGGATGAAAGTGGAAGCCAGCGGAGCAGAGGGAGGGGATCGAAGGCAAGCTGAAGGAAAAGAGAAGGGCATTAAGAGCAGGGAGGGGCGGGTTATCTCAGGACAGACTTCCATTATGTTGTGTGTGGTTCTATATCACAAACCCACCTATTAAATGCTGGTAATTTCTTCCTTGGATGCTGACAACGTATTTATCTGTGCATAAAGAGGATCAGAAGTTGTCCCTGTTTCAACTCAAACACAGAAAATCATGCGGCTGTTTCCATTTTCTGCCATGTGGTTCCTGGATCTTGCTTAGTTTTTAGCTGAAATGCCTAAAAGTACAGAGGGAAGGAGAACAGAGTGCAGGTCTTTTTCTTCTCCGTTCAGAACGCTCGCCCCAGCCAGCGATTGGAACTGAGATAAACATGTGAACTACATTTCCTCTGGGTTTGCACAGGCTGGGTTTTAATCTTTGTTTTGGCTCTCCTCTCTCTCCATTAAAGTGAATCACAGTAATTGAATCAATATTTTTGACCGTGAACGATTGTCTTCCAAAACTAGCAGCCAAACAACCGAGCCCCTACAAAAGGAGAGTTTCTCAAGCATTGATAATCAATAAGACACTGACTTCAAGGATGTGTGGGAAGCCTGTTTCTAAAGTGCGTTGATATTGACAGAAAACATAATGGCACGGTGTCTGTTAGTCCAGTTTCTGATTTCGTTGTCAATGAACGGGAGCCAGAAAGTGTCTCCTGACGATACAGAGGATCAGAGGATCGGCTGACTGCTGTTTTAATGGAAGAATCATCAGTTTTATGTGGGAACACTGCGGCCGATCAATACATAACCAGTAGTCCGACCTTCAGTTTACATCATCATATGCTTCCCTGAAGATACAGTCGAGGAGAATTCATGTTTTTCTTATAACATAGTATTTTTGGGAGCATTTTTAAACTCTGCTGTTGGAAATGTGTGGTAGTTTGTTTGAGCAACCTGCTTATTACAACCCACAGCTATGTTTTGTTGTTTAGTGACACTTGTATCGTCATATTTTGATGTTTAAGCGACAAGATGGAAGAAGCTGGGTAATGCAGTTTTATGCAGACGCTGTCTGTTTGGAACCACGTCATCTACAACTGCCGTCCCGATTCTGACCTTCTGTTGCATTAGTAATAAGCAACTTGACAACGAGAAGAACAAAATATTACGTTTGTTATAAACAGACGAACAGAGCTGCAATTGTCTGACAAGCCTCGAGCAGTTCATTGCCGAGCTGAGGCAGTGACATGATTAAATTTAAGTAGAGAGAGGAGATGAACACGGTGCACGTTGTGTCTGTTTACTAGAAAGTTTATGTGTTTTTTTGGGGTGATGGCGAGAGGAGACATGACAGACTTAGTCTCAAAGAAAAATAAAACTGCACCAATATGACATTATGTCAAATTAGAAGCTGATGAAAGAGGCAAAGTCAAAAGACTTAGACAAGGAAACATAGGAAGAAAATCACAGCAACACTGAAAACACTGCTGCTTTAGTCTCTCATATCCAGACGTACGTCCACACTTTACGACAGGTGTGTCAGCACTGCACAAGGTGATGCTTCTTCTTCTCATTATTTACTGTTTATTGGTGGTCGTCAAATCAGCTTAGAGTTGCATTAGCGCCACCAAGTGGACCGGAGTTGCTATGCTCTCATACATGGGCTCTGACAGTCTCATCACGTTCCACTCAGGAGCGTCTGTTGAATGGAAGTGTGACACCTAGTGGTGAAATTCAGCATCAGTTCAGCCTGGTGTTTTGCTTCATATCAAACCCATTTTAAATTTTTTACACTGATCCAACCTTATGTGATGGACTTGAAAATTTCCAGGAGGCCAAAGATACCCAGATGAATACAACAGGGGGAAATGAAATCACGTCATTAGGGTTCAGTGAGTAGTGCACTATGAATATCTGTGACAAAATGTTGAGATATTTTGCAAAGTGACCCCGTGTGGACTCGCTAATATCACCATAAACATGTCTAATAAAAGCTAAACAGCCTCCAGTTGAAGTTTTCTATATTCAGATCTTCTTTCTTTACCCTCCTGTAGTTGAATAACTTTCAGAACCCAGTTTGTAACAGATGAATATTATACAGGAAGCTTTTTTTTTTTGCACTTTTGAACAACCGCCTACTGTGACCCTTGACAGGCTGTTTGATTCAAACATAGAAGCAAGAACAATCCAGACCTTAGTGTTTAACTTTGAAGGTAGACTCTGTTTGTTCTTCCCTTTCACGTGTCTTTCTGTGTCTTCCCACCTCCTGTCATTTTTTAAGGACATGCAGATGACTTGCGATGAATAGTGATGAGCATATGGGATAAATATGTGTGTGTGTGGTGTGTGAACGGGTGGTTAAAGTCAGACCTGCAGCCCTCCTCAGTTCCCGTCCCCGTCTGACACTCCTGCATCCCTCTGGGAGGAGACATCCTGATTCTGTCAACAACGCCGCCTCGGACCGACTTCAGCGGAGGCTCGGCCCCGCCTCCGACCAGATGAAGGGTATCGAAAGACAGAGGAGGAGAAAGATAAACTGATGCACAGATTTGGCAATGGATTAAAAGGAAATAAAATCAGATTTGGGAGAAGAAGACGAAGAGCCAAGAGCGAGCTGGAAACATTGGTAGCGTCTGATTCTCCGCGCCGTTAAACACACCGTTTGTTATCGACCTACGAAGGGCTTTGTTTTCCTTAAGCTGCTCGGTGCCGCTGTGGTTTGTGGTAAACAGTGTCAGTGTAGCGCTCGACTGATAAACACATTTCTGCAAGGCTGGTTTAGGTCCAAACATGTAGCTTTTAGGATAACACTGCCTTATAAAGTGTGTCTGTGAAAACACGAGAGCTACAACACGAATTCTGCACCTCTGAGCGGGAAAATTAGTAGTGAATCATGGCATATATACACCTGGCAAAATAATCATTAAAACACATCAGCTGTGTTTAAAGACTACAAGGCTAATGAAATAGCTAGAAAGTTCAATTTTCTTTATTAATTAAATTCAACTTTATTTTCACACAGTGTTGAGGACGTACACTAAAATGTGACGCTTCCACAGAAGAGCTCCTTCCCATTTTAGATGTGTTTTTTGCATTTTCGTGGTGGGTATTTTTCCTTTTTCTTTTCGTTCTGTATTGTGTCCTTACTTCTTATGTTTCCTCTGTGTTGTAAGGCACTTTGGATCATCTGTGTTGAGTGTAAAGTGCTATTTAAAGAAAAGTGATTTGAGTTGCTCCAGGCTCTACATGCAAAAGCAGTCGTACTGGATTAAGCCCAAGTCTCAGATATCATTAGTATCCAGTCACAGAGAAGGTTTTTGTATCAACAGCACTCACGTTACATAAGCACAGCGAAGGCTTTCCAACTAAGAGGCTCTTTGTTTTATATCCTAAGCCCATTTGATTACAAGCGAATCCATTAAGCCTCCATATGGACGTGTTGATCATCAGCCGAAATCAAATGCCTCAATTAAATGGTTTAGCGTTTCTCAGCCGGGCCCCTCGTCAGGACAATCATACCTTTGATCACCTGGATTACGAAGTATGTGCATGTATTTGGATTTCTCAGTGTTGTTTAAACTGTCATTTCTTTTTATGCAGTTGCAGAGCCTTGCTGTTGCACTGGGTGGCGTGTTCCTTATATCAAACAGAAGGGAACACTAGTTTTTAACATAACAGTTCCAAAGTATAATAATGGCCATCGCTTCTTTCAGCAGAGATCGGCTTGAACCGGTCTGATGACCGGTCTCTTCTGCAGCCTAATGTTTCCTTATGTTTCCTAAAGAAGAAAACATAGACTGACTAAAAGAACTGGACGTGGACTGCTGTTCTGAAGCCACAACTTTGGCGTTTTGGCCGTCGCCATCTTGTTTCTTGGAGCTGATCCAGGCTGACATAGGGTCTGGACAGGTCGCCAGGGCTGACGTACAGAGACAGAGACATTCACTCCTGAGCCACAGCCACCCAGTAGTTGATGATAGTTGTGTTTAATACACCAACAAATGGTTGAAGTTAACCATTGCATTGTGTTACCTTGCGTTTAGCCTCCCCCCCCCCCCCCCTAGCTCGCCCCTTTTGTCCAAATATGGTCACTTCTGGCTCAGAACCAACAGCCATGAAGACAACTCCTGGCTTCAAAATGTCCAAAAATGTCCACTTCTTACATGCAGTCTACAGTCGTGGCCAAAACTTTTGGCAGTGACACAAATTTGGTTCAAACTTTGCTCCTTCATTTTTTTTTTCCACGTTTGTGTGGTATATTGAAGAACAATATACGCATTTAACAAGTTTCAAAGACTTTTATTTGCAAATACATCAAATTTATGCAAAGAGTCCATTTGTATCACTGCCAAAACCTTTGGCCACGACTGTATACACACTCTAATTATCAGGCTAGCTGACAGACAACATCATGCACTCCCGAATTAGTGCTAACATTAGCCAGTGTAGCTAAGCTATGCTAACAGGCTGGATATTGTGAATAAATAACGGTAAACGTACTGAAACATCTGTCTAACAAATCATTTGAAGCTCTTGTTATTGCAACTTCTCATCCACAACCACAGTAGAGCTGTCTGTCAGAAAAAAACATGTTTTATTCAATAAGAGAAGCTCCGAATGTCTGAAGCTAGCTGTCAATCAAACCCCAAACACCACAGCAGACGCAGATGGAACTCACCCACCTGTCACTCACAGCTGCCACGCCCTGAATTATGCAGAACTTTAACTTAATACAGTTTAAACAAGTGGGTTATAAAAATTCAGCCCCCGTACAGTTGTCATGAAAAGGGAAATCGCCATGGCTATTTTAAGGCATAATAAGGCCTTGGAGTTCATTTGTAAAGTGCCTTGAGATAATCATGTATTATGGTTGGTGTTATATAAATAAAACTGAACTGTACCGGGCTGTGAAATGTCTATTACTGCTGTAAAATTGGGCATTTTAACATGGGAGGTAAGATGTCACCCAATGCAACGACAAAGGTCAGTGATGTGTTTTTAATCATTTAATCAACAGATGAATAAAGTAGATCAGACTTTAAAGAGAAGCTGTTTCAGAGCAACACTGATGATTTATTTACTTTGA
>JAPQRN010000018.1:1306998-1321493 GCA_037367275.1 Coranthus polyacanthus
CTCTCGCTTGGACGAGCTCCAAGTGCCGCCAAGGTCAGGAGAGCGCCATCATTCACCACCGCCGTGTGTCTGTGTGTCTGTGTGTCTGTGTGTGTCTGTGTGTCTGTGTGTGTCTGTGTGTCTGTGTGTGTGTCTGTGTGTGTCTGTGTGTCTGTGTGTGTGTGTGTGTGTGTGTCTCTGTGTGTGTCTCTGTGTGTGTCTCTGTGTGTCTGTGTGTGTCTGTGTGTGTGTGTCTCTGTGTGTGTCTCTGTGTGTCTCTGTGTGTGTCTCTGTGTGTGTCTCTGTGTGTCTGTGTGTGTGTGTCTCTGTGTGTGTCTCTGTGTGTGTGTCTCTGTGTGTGTCTGTGTGTGTGTCTCTGTGTGTCTCTGTGTGTGTGTCTCTGTGTGTGTGTCTGTGTGTGTGTCTCTGTGTGTGTCTGTGTGTCTCTGTGTGTGTCTGCGTGTGTCTCTGTGTGTATCTGTGTGTGTGTGTGTGTCTGTGTGTCTCTGTGTGTGTCTGCGTGTGTCTCTGTGTGTATCTGCGTGTGTGTGTGTGTGTGTGTGTGTGTGTCTGTGTGTGTCTGTGTGTGTGTCTGTGTGTGTGTGTGTGTCTGTGTGTGTGTCTGTGTGTGTCTGTGTGTGTGTCTCTGTGTGTGTGTGTGTGTGTCTCTGTGTGTGTCTGTGTGTGTGTGGATGGGGTGAGGGCAGGGGGTACAGATGTGTGCAAGAGCAAACATGAGCTGAGACGTGTGTGTTTGTGTATTAGTTGCTGTGGTAACTGCAACAGACAGTAACAATGGCAACTGTAGACGAGGATGTATGTCTTCTGCTGTGTTTCAGTGTGTGTGTGTGTGTGTGTGTGTGTGTGTGTGTGTGTGTGTGTGTGTGTGTGTGTGCGTGCGTGTAATAATCGCGTCAGAATATCCACCAGCTCTGACAGTCTTGCAGATCTGGATCATCCGTATGTCAAAACACCAGATCAGAATGCCGGTTTCATGGGAAAACTGGTGCTCATCATGCCAAGTACATTTACTTGTTACCGGTGTTGAAAAAAAAAAGAAGCCAAACAGAGAATGTGACTCGCATGTGCATCTGTTTTCCTCTGCGAGCGCCTGTCAGACTCGACAACTGGCAACACACACACACACTGTGGAAAACGACAGCGAGAAGGGAAGCTCGCATGTAAAGACATTAAAATGAACAGTGTAGGATTACTTTAGATATTCTAAAAACAAACCTGGGGTTGTCCTCGAGGACGAGAAGTGGCTGCCAAAGGATCAAACGCATATCAAACATCAACCGCCTTTGACCAAAGTATGATCCCATTTCTAACTTAATTAACTTAACTAGAGCCATAAAATTAATGAACTTGACAAATGAAAAAATGTGTCATCTTTCAAAAGCACATTTTATAATATCTGACGTGTGTTTTCTGTCTGTCTGGTAACCTCTGATTTACACTAACCTTAATGTGACCCCATAAAACCTTCTCCTACTGACATAAGACGTTAAGTGTGTGTGAATTAAGTTCAGACGGGTCTGGTACCTACAGTAAATGATCAATTAGACGGCGCTAACCTCTGAGCCATCCACAAAAGCAGACACAGCCGTGCTGTTCCTGACAGTTAACCATTAACCATGGCTCTGCTCCATTTAGTCGCCTCGGGAGGTGGTTCCAGTGAACCAGCATGTACAACTCCAAGGCCTTACACTGATGCAACTAAATGGAATGCAGCCATTTATAATGATACCAATTACACCTGTGTGTTTTCTGTCGTAATGAGTCAAAATATCTGCCCTGAAAATGGTCTATTACACCAGATATCATAACTAACACACCCTGTCTTTAAAGAAATACTATATGATACAAGCTAAATATTCAAGCTTTATAGAATCAGTAAATATTTTGCTCAACTGTCTACTTTGATCATTGGAATAAAATGAGATCAGGGACAGATTAACTGTAAAGCCTTGAGGGAAATGATGCACCTTACGGTCGCTGGTTAAAATATTTATACTCACCCCAACAAGGTGAAACTAATGTGCAGCTCCACACTGTGCTCTCAGCTCCCAAAGTCGTCGAACCTTGTTTTAAACCAGCGCTGGTAGAAACTTCCTCTGTTGACCGACTCGGCTAACGGCCGCCTCCAGGACGGACACTACGGAGCAATACGAGTCATTTGAGGTATTTGAGTTACGGCCAAAAATGTGTTTTTTGAGGTCGGCGAACTTGACCTTTGGCCATTGAAACCTCATCAGTCCATCTCTGAGATTCATAAGAACAGACAGACATGAGATCACAGTGATCCGGACCTTTGGACTCTGAAATCTGTCCACTTCATCCTGAGTCCAAGTGAACGGCTGTGTCACCTCTTTCTGTCACCAGGGTTGTTTTGTTCTGCAAATTTGTTCCGATTGTCACTACGATAACTCGGAATTAGAACTAGCAAACAACAGGTTGTAATATAGACTATGCAGTACTATAACACTATATTATAATCATGAGTGTGCACCAGTCCTATTTCCTAAGTAAATATCCAAACCCATCCCCTTATAAGCTCCGGCCCCAGTCGAGGACACTCCAGAACTTGAGGTTAGGGCCAAGAGTGTCAGTAATGAATTATCGTCAAAGCTTTACTACTGGTTGTGATCCAAACAGGCCCATTACACCTCTTAATACATCATTATGACGTGCTGTCTGACCTATGCATGACATAATTTAATGAGAAACATAAAGGGACTCTCCAGGAATCTAAAAAGATCATTAAGGCTTAAATCCACTTTGCTGACTTCTGTTTTTACAGTCGGGGTTTTCTTCTCTCCTGATAAGAAGTTTCCTGCCGAGGACACTCGAGCCAACCGAGCAGTGGCTCTGCCTCTTCCACGTCTCCACCATAAACTGTCTGCCGTCTACAGCCAGGGTGTGAGGAGACAGTGGTTTGGCAGGGACGGTTAATTCCTCTGATGTCCGTTGTATTGCTCTCCTCCTCTGCTGTCATCACACTGGAGGGTCTCCGGGTGAAGTCTGACGAGCACGCCCCTCCCTCCCTTCCTCCTTCCCTTCTTCTCTGTTTAATTGCCACTCATTCATGTCCACTTCACTGCACTGAGAGCTGCAAGTCGATGCTGAATACAAGACGCTCAGTTTATTTGGAGGGTGTTTTCATGCTGATGCAGATGCTGAAAGCTTCGTATTCAGAGCAGAGCATGATGGTTGTGCTGATTGTCCAGGTGTCCGTTACTTTTCAGATTCTTAATCAAGTTTTCCTCTCTCTCTCTCTCTCTCTCTCTCTCTCTCTCTCTCTCTCTCCTTTCCCATCTGTCTAATTTTTTCCTTCCTCTCCCTGCAGGTCATGTCTGCCCCTGAAATGTGCACTTTCTTTACAGTAATAAGAGGAAATGAGAGTGTATCTACTTCAGGGACGGACCAGGCAGAGATGAGTCAAGACTTCTCTGACCCTGAGCAGGAAAACAAAGCGTAGTTTAGTCGTTTGGTAGCTGCAAGCAGACAAACACTAATGAACGCATAAGACTGTTTCACACTGAAGTTCCTCTGCGTCCATGCAGCAAAATATAAAACTCCAATTAGTTTTTCCCCTGGCGATTTCAACAATTTATGTCTCATATCCACAGGTGGAGCAGAGAACTTTACTTCAGTTGCCAGAATAAAGGTTGTAAACATTGTACATTTCTGCAAACTGCAGATACATCTAATGAATATAAGAAGTGGACAGAGCCACCATGACGTCTCCCGTTGGTTTTTGGACTCCGGTTCTGAAGCCAGGAGTTTGCCTTTTTGCTTTCGTGACCGTGTGAGGCGTTTACTGACATGGTCAAACGGTAAACCTCATAAAACCTTTGCGGAAAAAAGTCATTTGACTGTAGAGCTGTTTGTCAGGAAAAAAACCCAAACAATTCTTCAATAAAGAGAAGCTCCAAACGTACGACTCGGAAGGCAAATGAGCTGTCGATTACAGCCCGACAATACAGCTCAAAACTGAGAATGCTCACTCAAATATGATACGTGTCTTTGAATGTGTTTTAGTAATATTTTTATGTCTGAGAGGCTGTGAAACTCTGCATGGATTTCATTGTACTCCTTGATCTCATGATATATTGACCTTTTTCTATATGCCTTAATTTGACCTAATTAAAACACTTGCTAACATACATTTGAAGTTTTGAGCTCACAAAACTCTGCCTGTTCAGCACTAATGAATTTTGCAAAGGGTCACATGTGGCACACCACAAAAAGATAAAAAGATAAAAGAAATAAACTTCAGTTAATCCTAAATTGGAGCCAGAAAAAAAAAACGAAACGCCTGCAGGTGTTTCTGTAGCTCGCGTGACCCTTTTCATATCTGTGTTCCTTTTGTCACTTGCTGATTCCTTTTGTGACGTGATGATCCAGAACTTCTCGCCCCTGATGCAGCCATAAAAAGCTACTGACCCTAAACTAACCCGAACGACAATAAGCAACAAACGCAGTAACACTTAGACATGCAGCTTTATGAAAGGGGATCAGTAAGAGACAAACGGAGGCACATGAGCCTGGTATCCGGCCCCGCGTGCTGGACTCAGACTCATAATGAATGACTCTGCTTTCATGCATAACATGAGCCTAATGTAATTCCTGCTCTTACTCTGATTATGAGAACAATCCAATTTATGTGGCCCTTAAGTGGCTGCGCTAAAAAGCTCCTGCTGTCATAAATTACAGCTGCATTAGTCCCATGGTATTTCCAGTAGCGCCTGCAGCTCCCGCGTTATTAATCCACCACCGAGAGGCCAAACGTAAACAATCACAAATGAACATCTTGAGGTTCATTTAGCTAATTTGTAACTGTAAATCTCCCAGGAATAAGCTGTCGGCTCTTTAGATGCTCAAACAGTGACTTTTTTTTTTTAGTTGAGCTACTTTTAGTGTATTATCTTAACTATCAGTTTGAATTTTGATCATTTTGGCTTTTACACACTACACTTTGATGGCAACATATTTGCATAAAAAGTCCTCCAACCCATGTGATCTGATACAGCACATTACGTCGGCTTCAGACTACGATATCAGACAATGATACGAATGAAACAGTCATGGATAAATATAACAACAGTTGGGGCAACGTTGTCTTCAGTCAGGTTGAAGACAATGTTTCTTCAACCTGACTGATATTATTCTGCTTCGAGACTCCAACTAAACTTTGCACCTCGACAGTAAATAAAGTGATTTGTATTTGATGCATTTCAATGCCCCGAAGCGTTCCATCAGAACAGAACGTTTTGGACGTGCACAAAGCGGTTCCACCTGCTGTGATTAGTCTAATATGCCAGAAATATCACAGAACAAGTTGTTTTGTTTGCAACATTTTCCGGGGTTTTTTTAGAGTTGGCTGATGGTTCGATGGAGTCCAGCTTCGTTCATCTTTTGTCTTCAAGTCTCCAACAAAATGACAAAATCAGGAACAGAGAATTTTTGTTTTTCTACCTCCATGTTTGTGTTCCTCCTGGAAGCTCATCAGTTTCACCGAGTGTTACCCCCACACGGGGAAAACAAGCAAAAAGATTTACTGCAACCGCAGAGAAACGATGGGATTCAGTGTTTACATGGTTATTAAGCGCTAAGAAATACAGATCGGACCACGACCGTTTCTAATTACACCACATATAACGTATCCTCACTAAACATATTGAGTGAAAAAACCTGGAGGCTAAATGGAGCGGCGATCACCTGGCGCTGATCGTACTAAATAAAAAGAAAAAAAGAAAATCAAGTGTTGGGTCTGTGTTATTCTGTCGACACGAGGAGTTTCACAGCCAGCTGGAGCAGAGCAACAGTCATGACATCTTCAGGGATATAACCTGAGCAAGAGGTTAGTCAGCAGAGCCAACTCAAACAGAAACCTCAACACTGTGTTTGCATTTCCAGACATTTTACAGTTTTTATTTACCTCAGCTGCAGGAGGCACTTCGTTGTTCTAGATCATCATCTGAAGTCTTATTGTCCAGTTTCAGTCACTGCAGCTGAGTGCGTCTTAAACAACGTTTTCGATGAAAGCCCCGCAACGCTACTTGAGGAAATACGGTACGAAAATATTTTTATTTGATCGTGTGAAAATAAACCCTAAAGACAAAAAGTTTGATATTATGATCATTATTGTTAATGTTAATCATAACCACTGACCTCCGAGGAACATGATCATGATGTGACTTTATCGTGATAGGATGTAAAACTATATCAGGATAATTATCATTTCAGTGTCCAGCCCTACAGACACAGCAGTAAATGTATGTATTAATGTGTATCCTAATTTATTATTGATCACAGAGGAGGAAAAGGATCTGCAGCCTCCGGGCAGATTCCATCTCATGACATGACACCTGTCCACCTTGACTGACGGGTCGAGTCCGGTCCAGGGCTCGGTTTTAAGTGTGTGTCTGTGTGTCTGTGTGTGTCTCTGTGTGTGTGTGCTTCTTCTTCATCCTTAATGTCATTCATTTCCCAATTTTCAGCGTGAGAGCTAAGCCCAGCGGACCGTACTGCACTTCGTCACTGGATCAGCCCTGAACAACAATATCCTGTTCATCACGGCTCTGTGTAGCTCTCTGCTGTCAACACATCACCGAGAGGAAGAGACAGAGAATAAATAAGTCATGGTGTTGGGGAATGGGGGGGAATGGGGGGGAGAGGGGGGGCACCTGCTTGCACCGTAGGCTGAGATGTTTTGGCGCCTTGGGGCATCGGAGCAAACCCAAGCTGCTCTGGACTTCCCCTAATCAGCCGCTGTCCATCACGCTGCCCCCGCTCTGCTGAGTCGACCGATCCGGAAACCAGGTAGAGCAGCCGCCTACTCCAGCAGCCGCCGCCAAGCCGCTTCCTCTTAATACACACAAATTAGCTGTGTTAGCGAGGCATGCTCCAGGGCATCATTTAATTGGCATATACTGGATGACATCCTCGGTCCGTTTCTCCATCGTCTGGCAGAGAAATAATGTACAGACCCAGGCGGAGGAGGAAGAGGAGGAGGACGAGGAAGAGGAGATTTTGGAAGTCACCTTGGCTCAAACCAGCAGACATTAACCTGCTTGTTTTCTGTCCAGAAGCATCAATTTCTGCATACTATTGTCATATATTTTCACTGTTGCACTTCACTACATCAGGTGTTTTTCCTACAGTTTCCACACATCCATGCTTTTCACCTGCTTCTCTATCTATGGATAAATTATGTGCATTTGCTATTTGTGTTGTTTATTTTAAACCTCCACACAGGGTTTGTTTGTTTGTTTGTTTGTTTGTTTGTTTGTTTGGCTGTTGGCATTGTTACCTCTGCCAAGGACGTCATGTGATCTCTTCTGTTTGTCAATCTGTCTGAATTTTGTCAAAAGTATAGACCGATTTTCATGAAACTTGTTGGAAATGTAGAACATAGGCCAAGGACGAGCCCGTTAAGCAGATC
Organism: Coranthus polyacanthus; assembly: GCA_037367275.1. Classification (NCBI taxonomy): domain Eukaryota; kingdom Metazoa; phylum Chordata; class Actinopteri; order Kurtiformes; family Apogonidae; genus Coranthus; species Coranthus polyacanthus. The sequence goes on from JAPQRN010000018.1 coordinate 1,314,428, forward strand.
CATTAAAAAGGGGTGGAGATTGGGATCTTCTTTTTTGGGGGGGGGTCCAGGCAAACTTACGTCAGCAGAAAAAAATGAAACACGTTCACACAGCACAAAATATAAATGATGATATAAATGATGTTACAGCCACTAATAGTCAGTATTCAAAGAGCAGTCACTGAACAAACAACAGGGAAACAGATACTGATAAGCATAAAAACTGTAGATAGCACTTCACATCACATCATATAAACAGGCAGAAAACAACTATTAACTCTGCAAAACATACTCCTAATGAAATATGAACAACAACAGTGTCGAGCTTAAACATGGATGAATGTCCCACTTACATGTTATGGACAGACTGAGGTGGCATTGTCATACAAATAATTACAACGATTATTATTCTTACAATTCTGTTAACTTCATGCCACCACGACAGTACACGTCTAATAATATTTGAACAGCTCTAGTGTGTTCTTATAAGAGTTCTCCATTGAACTCACAGCAGAAGAAGAATGATGAGCATGAAGATCAATCTTTAAAAGAGCGCGAGTCAAATGCTGCAAAACGATGTGGAAATAATGGTTTGCAAACAATTATGCAAAAATAATCACCTTTAGCTCAGATAATCGTGATGAGGTGATTATGTAATAACTGCAACGTTTTTCATTGTCCCCATAGAAACCAGAAAAGACCAAGCTGAAGTAAAGAGCTTCATCCTCTCTGTGTGATCCAGGGTTTTGAACATTTTGAACATCAATAACAACACAGATTGTATCTTCATCTCCACACATATACACACATCATTCCTTTATAGTTTTTTTGTAGGATCCGAATCCCCTCGAGGACCGGTTTCATTTACATAGTTTCCAGTTGTCAAAAACTGGATTTCATTTTTTAAGCTGCCTAAAACAAACCTTAACCAAACCTGTCCGTGCTTTTCCTTCTGCCTGTAGAACCACTAACCCTTCAAACGCTTGTCGTATCAGAGACAAACGACAAATAAGTTCCTTCAGGTTTGAGGACTCACTGGCCTGCTTATATTTTGTATGCATTAAGTACCTTCAACCTTCTTGGGCTTCATAAAATGTAACCGCCTATCAAAATTCCCATTTCTCTGCTATTTATCTGGTGGAAACCACTGGTGGTCGTACATGCCCTGTTGTTATTTTTGATTGGACACACGTTACAGTGTGAGACGGGCCTCTGGAATCAGACGAAATAAGATATTGGCGAAGGCGATTCAAGTTTGTAATTCGCGCACATGCCAGGACACAACCTGTAATTCAGTTGGGTTCAAGTGTAAGCACCTGTCACGCCTTGACGAGCTAATTAAGAGCCAGTTAACTGATTGTGGGAGCTGATGTGGAGCCAGATTGAGGACTGTGCGTGCATCGCTATTAGCCATTAAAGGTTCACGCTGGGCTGCCTTCGCACAATGTGGACGGGGACGAAGCTGTCCTTTATACAGCGAGAGGAAAAGCCACATTAATGGAGGTGGAGGATTCTGTCCCTCTCTCTCATTACCCGTCCCCCCGTCCCGTTTGTTTCACATGCTCTTCATACGAAACAATACAGTGACCCCCTTCCCCTCGCCCTGAGGTGCTTCCTTTGGGGAGACGGAGGGGCCTCTGAAAGGGTACAAGTGTGTGTGTGATGCATTGTGTGAGAGTGTATTAGTGTGAGTAATTAAGTGTGTGATTGTGTGTGTGTGCGCACGTGTAGATGTGATCACAAGTGTGAGTGTGTGCGATCTGTTTCCAATTAGCCCTCTTGTGTCGCCGGTCGCTCGGAGGCATGACTAATGTGTCGGTGGGCCGAAGCCCCAGCTGATGGCGCTGAAAGGACCTCCATCTGCTGCGAGGACTTCACAAAGAGGAGCCGGACGGTCACAGACAGAGCGGCCCGACGGGGACTAAAGGCGACAAGCATCATGGGAAGGATTGTAAGGGGGAGGGGGTGATAGGCTATTAGGGACAAATGGTGCTTGGGGGGCCACCTTCATAGATACATGGTGGAGAACGGCTCCGGCGCAATCACACGGATCCACATTGGTAATCTACATGATGATGATGATGCACATGCACAATACGAAGAGTAATCTGATGATCCAGATTTTTGTTTTCATCTCCAACTCTGTCTGAAGTTTTGCGTACATAACTGGGTTTCCCTCGGTGTTCAGACGGCTTAGGTGCTGTTTGGGTTCTTCTCTCTGAGATTGTGGAACACCCGGGTGCATGGTTGTGGAGTCCGAAGATCCTTCTGCAAGAAAAGGTTATGTCTTTCAGACAAAATACATCATTTAGCATCATTTTGGAACATTTCTATTATATGTGTAAACAAAAGTAACACAAAACAGATAAATGTGCCTGAATTACAGCAGCAAAGCAGATTTAATAAAAAAAAAAACAAAAAACACAATGATGAATAAGCAAACTGACTACAGGTTTATTTCACACAGGAAATATTGATTATGCACATTGTTCTTTTTGTTTTCTAACATGTCAGAATCATTGATCTATTGATGCATAAAGTAAAGAGTGAAATAAGTCATAACTAATAAGACAGAGTTTGTCATTAATGTTCCTTTAAAGCAGGTCTGTGAACGTGTGAATCAGACACGTCTGGTGTGTACGTGGTTGTGTGGCTTTTATTGTATTTTTAATAATTCAATAAACTATCTATAAAATCTATAGAAAATAAATATAATATAATAATATAATGTAAAATCTGCCACTTTGTGTCTAAAAACGTAGAGTTATTCATACGTGAGGTGGAGTTTACTGTTCACTGATGTTTGACCCTTTTTGGATCATAAAGTTCATCGTTAAACCGTAAACGCCTCCATTACACGTGTGCGTCAAGTGTTTGATAACCACATTTGAGGGATCGTTAAAAAAAACAACACGTTTGGGCTTGAGTTTGTGGAGCGTTACGTCATCACTGTGTGTGTCTAAAGGAAGAGGAGAAACAAATCAAATAGAGGATGAGCAGAGGAATGAGAGGTGGACCAGCTGGACCACAGAGACGTCTCTGCAGAGACAGAGACACAAACAGAAGAGCTGACGAAGCCAGACTTTGTCTTTGTCTTTTTTGTGTTTGTCCTGGAGACTCAGCGGGGGTCGGGGGAGTTGTGTCCTGCCTGCGTTTGAACTGACTGCACTTTGAATCTGCGTCCCAGGTGTCGGACTGTTGGACGCCACCGTCATCCTGCGGAGCTCAGAGGCAGACACAACGTAGAAAGAAAAGAGAAAACAAAAGACGAAAAGAGAGAAAGTAGAGAGAAGAGAGAACAGAAAGCAGCAGAGGGAGAGGTAGCCGGGGAAGCAGTCAGCACACCTTGAGTGATTTTTACTTCCTTTTGTTGGTTTGTCCTTGTGGGTCACGTGGGGCAGCTGCTTTTATTTCATGTTTCCTGTGAATGTGAATGCGTGTGAAAGAAAACATGCTGTGCTTTGGCTCCGAGTGTCCTTGGGACCAAAACCTTTCAGCATCCGACTCTACAGCTTCATTTAAATCCTCGTCAAGGCGCCGCGCAGAGCCTCAGCTACTTTAAGTCTCCTGTTTAGCATTTATAAATATAGAAACGTATTTAGAAATGTAGACTTACAGGAGGAGTTATAGTTATTGATTCATTATTAAACACGTAACATTGTATTTCCTTACATCTACATCAAGTGTGTTGTGAACCATGAATTAAATGTTTCTAGATGATAAGTAAGGCAACACTGGGTGGAGTAGAAGTCTTGTTCTTGTTTCTACATTACACTGTGTAGGTTAGAACCTTTTTCCAATACTTTGAGGGTTTTTTTCCCCAGTTTTGGGCATTCATACTGGGATTTCTTTGTTGAAACAAAAACCTAATGGCGTCAAACTCGTGTCTACACTTCTGAAAAACTGCACAAGGAGTCACGGCCTAGAGGACGAAACGTATGTCTGTCGTCATGAGGGATATATTTAAATAGTCAAGCCACTACAGCGGATACACCAACCCTAGAGTCACGCTGAAGATGCAACATGCTGATACCAAAAGTGAGCCGAGTCAAGTGAAGTTCATACCATCAGTTGAAATACGCCATTAGGAGAATTGTCTTTCAGAATAAGGACAAAAAAAAAACTGAAAACAGTCCCTAACAGTGCACAGAAAAAAGAAAGAGGGAGTGAAATAAACACAAAAAATAGTCATTATTTATTCAATTTATTTAGAAGAAAACAGCAAATGGCATGTCTTTTTAGTCGATCTGCAGGATAAGAATCAACGTTCAGATGTACAACCAACATACTTTTCATGTGCACATACTCAGAGGCCGCCGGTAGACTCCATATGCTAATTGAACAAACTGTAAATTGTTGAGGTCTGAATGGAAATGCCAGCTGTAAAAGCAGATTTACAACGTGGGGAAAGTCTTGTGGACAGGACCTGGATATGATTTTGGATGGATGTAAGAATGCAGCTTCAGTTATTCATCCTCTGGAGGAAGGAATCAGCTCCACATCCTGCTGATGGTCACCTGAGAACCTTAAAGAAAAGAGCCAAGACGTACGTTGTCAGGGTTTGGGTGGAGTGTTTGTTGTGAGCAGTGCACTGTGAAACCCATTTACCTCTGTGTTGTGTTACATTTTATACAGCGCTGCCTCAAGTGTGTGTGTGTTCGTTCAGCGTTCTTCTCTTTAGACTCTGTACAAGATTATCAAGGTTGTGGTTGTTAAGTGAGTGAGTGTGACGGTGTTTCTGTATTTATAGTTGTTTGTATTTGTCTTGGCAGAAGTCACGTACGGGGAGAAATCAGTGTGAGAGATGAACTTCAAAATAAGACTTGATTCAAGAGATCAGAGAGCAAAACAAACACAGAAGTGGAACAAGTCTTTAGAAATACCAGTGTAGAAATATGTACCTGACTGCAAGTAAAAGGTCTGAAATCAAAACGTTACTAGAGGAACAGAAGACACCGGACACAGACCAACAGGGACCGAAGTTTATGCAGTCCTGATTATTGATGATGTGCAGGTGAGACGAAGGGGCGTGGCCTGCAGCAGGGGGAGGAGGCCACAGCGTGGACACAGGTGAGTGTGATCGGCTGGTCAGGTGAGGGAGGGCGGAGCCGTGACAGGAGACGCATGATGTTGAATCCAAACAGATCCAATCCATTTTGAGCTTCTATTGTCATACATTTGCATCACCACCAGTAATAGTTTTAAAGCCAAATATTCGTTCCGAAGTATTTCACACCTTTGTGTTGTTTGCTCGTCACATCCCCATGTGTAAAGACCTGAAGTATGAAATAAATACTGAAGTAAAAGTAAGTAAGTTACTGAAACACTCACATGTAACTAGTTCTGCAGAACCGTCCCTTCAACAAAAGACAAAAAGACTCAAATATAAGATCTATTTCAGGAGGCTGTGCTTCCAGAAGTAGAATTCCCATTATTTCTCCCATAAAGCATAAAATGTGACTGACGGCTACGGTTTGGATCAGCATAAAGCTCACCTGGTTGAATCATCAGAAGGAAACCATAAACAGCTGTGTCAGAAAATATCCATGTGCACATAAAAACTTCAAGTGAGAATGACTCCCAAGGCGCACTGCTGCGGATAAACTTACATTTATAAAGTTTTAAAGCTTGTTGTAGTCGCCACAAACATGATCCCTGTCTTGATTATTTAATCCATCCTTTTCCAAAGACTGGGTCGCAGGAGATTTTATTTGGGTCGGCAGATAAATTTGCATTTCAAGCGTTTCAGGAAACTTTCAACAAGAAGGATGTTTTGGATTGTACTGGTGTCTGTGTTCTCATAAATGTACTTGTTTCATTGTATAACATTGAATCTGGTGAAAAAGCTTAGCGTCTGTTTGATTTACTGATGCGACTAAATTAGAGCCTAGAGTTAGAGTTAACAGAGTGTATGTGTTCAATAAGACGTGAATGAGATGAAGGCAGAAAGCTGGACTCACTGTGGTGGAGAGATGGACACCGGATGAGGTGGAGGACATCTCAGGAAATTCAGATCATCCTCTTCACCACATTCTAACCAACCAGAGAACGACTCAGCTGAAGACAGACGGAATATTCCCACTGATTCACTTGTTTTCATTGTCTGTTCTTGAGCTGATGGGCATTGAATTTCCCCTGAGGATTCTTACAGTTTATCTGCATCTGTTAATACTAAACTGGTAGTGAAAGACCACCTCGAGTGACGCTTAGGATGAGTGTGTACGAAGTCAGAACGAAGCAGCCAAACCTATGTCCTCTTCATTAGAACTGGTATTTTTGCTCATATATGGCCACATTAACATACATTCTTATTCTTCTCTTATGCTGTGAAGTGAGTCTAACAGGATACTTTCTACAGGGAGTAAATGCGTTGCACATTATATTACTTTGAAACAGCAGCAACGACGAGGCTCAGTGATGCGTTTTTAAGCAGAGGTGAATAATATAACTCAGGTTACGCGTACATGGACAATAAGGTAAGAGGTAAAAGTATCTCAAATCACTGGACCTGTCCTTTAAAACGCTGAATGAGTTGTGAATTCACTAAAATGTGCCCTTACAGGTTTTGTGAACACGTATGATGGTTGTTTTTCCTTTAGCGTTCCACTTCTGGTTGATCCATTTCAACATTTCCATTTGGACTATTTGTTTAGTTTATAAAAACGACCACAACATTACGCCTCACGGAGAAGCTCATTGATCAGCGGCTGTCGTAAGCGTACGCGTCTCGAGTCACTAATTTATTACATTAACTCACACTGGAAAAAGATCGATAGCGTATCGACATAAATCCTGCAGTTGTTTAGAATAACTGGGAATATGAGGACACGTATGTCAAAATATATGAACGTCAGCAGTTTGGTTCCGAGGCCATAAGGCTCGGGTAGAATGCATGATGGGAAATTTGGAGACGTTCATCAGGATGCCTTGTGCTTTATTTAACTGCACAGTTGAAATGTATTCCCCTTGTGTGTGTGATGTGTAGATACTGATGTTGTGTGTATGTGTGTGTGATGTGTAGATACTGATGTTGTGTGTATGTGTGTGTGTGATGTGTAGATACTGATGTTGTGTGTATTTGTGTGTG
>JAPQRN010000018.1:1330128-1346197 GCA_037367275.1 Coranthus polyacanthus
TGTGTGTATTTGTGTGTGATGTGTACAGATACTGATGTGTGTATTTGTGTGCGTAGTTGCCGTGGCAGCTCTGTAAACACAGATGGACTTCTGGTAAATACAGCAGACGTGGTTTCATGTCATACTGAGGCCAAAGACTCACGGTACTCAGTACTTTAATACTAGAATACTGTCTCATTTAAAATAAAGTTAAGTACAAAGTGCTGAGGTCTGTATGGGAGGTTTATGTTAGAGTTATTTTAATTCATTTTCTCTCGCCGTCGTCACTTACTCTCCCCATTGGTTGAGTGGAGAGGAGGGGGCGGAGTTTGAACTGTTTACAAACAGAAATGTCACATGGTTTACCTTTAAACTGAAGAAAACAAACTTTCTGATCCACTTTACAGCCAGAGTGCCCTTAAAAAAGATTTATCCAGGTTTTGAATTAGGTATAATTAATTTAATTCATTGAGTCCACATACATTTACCTTCTGGAGTCAGATCTATACATGCTTTTATACATGTGCATTAACACATATACACATGTGTCTCAAACCCTTTGTAACGGTACCGTCTTTTAAAGTGGAACAGTCTGGTTCATTTGAGCTGATTTCAGCCTCGAGGAGGATCCGTAACTGAAGCGTAAGTTAACGCAGACCATTTGAATTCCTGACCTCTGACAAATAATAAGAGCAACCTTTCAATACCTGCTGAATTATCCATCACCTTGAAACTGCTCTCAGCTTCCTTAGGTTTAACATTTGCACAAATTTACTTGAGAGTGATTTTTAAAATGCTCAAAATGAAGCAGTAAAGTCAGATGCTGTTATTTTAAATCCATTACATCAAAAACCAAACCAAAAACTACCTTTCAGGTAAGAGTTTAAGCATTTTTTGTCGATTAAATGACCTTGTCTTTTGAGTTCTGCATCTCACGACTGCAACGCTGGTTCTCCGGCATAAATTTCTATGAAAGTCTAAAGCTTCTGACATGAATGTTTTACACAATGGAAATCCAGACCCTGCGACCTTTTAGCAGCTACAGAAAATAAAACTTCTGATCCTTACAGTCACACCCAGTGAAAATACTCTGCAAGTAAAGTTATGATTTCAAAAACTTACTGAAGTAAAAGGAAATGTGAAAAGTCAAAGTGTTCATTGTGCAGTAAAACGTCGTCTGTGTTTTATTGTTGTATCTGATGTTTTTGGTTTGTTTTACTGCTGTACGTGTTTAACGCTGACCTCATCTGAACTACTTTATAAACATAGAGTTTATTTAACTGAGGAGGAGGATTTGAACCTCAACACGTAAAGGAAACACTTCACCTTTATCAGAAACGTTTAACATCGACTCATTTGCAGATACGTAGTTTTCACTGAACGGGAAGGGGAAGAAAAACCGTAAATCTGAAAAGGAACTAAAGCTGTCGGTTTTCTGTCACCGTAAAACACCGTATCTCACGAACGGTTTAACAGAACGTCGCAACGTTTTGCTCACACGTTGTCCGGGGCACGAGGATGAACTGAAAACATTATGGTGGCCAGAGGTCAAAGGTCAAGCTCGCTGTGACCTCGTGTCTGTCAAGTATTAACAATGTGATGTCTCAGGAACACCTTCAGGGCTGTTGGTGTTTTTTCTAATTTGGCAGAAACGTGTATTGGACTCAAGGATGAACTGATTAGATTTTGGTGGCCAAAGGTCAAAGGTCAAGGTTGTTGTGACCTCACAAAGCACATTTTTATCCGTATCTGCTGGCAACCGAGAGAAGCACATGAACAGATTATGATGCATGCGTCTGGTTGGACTTACGGTTCTTCTTATTTAGACGTGAGCGAACTGCACACTAATATTACAGCTGTGTTTCTTTTTATAAATATTTCTACTATAAGAAGGGCTAAAAGGATTAGTAATGTTACTTTTTTTAATTACTATCCTTCCACTGCAGCTCATAAGGGAAACACACTGGGAGGAAAAGAGAATTTGGTAAAAAAAAAAACCCAAAAGATATTGAGTTGACTCGTCTAACTCGAGCAGCTGAGGTCTCACTTTAACTCCAGATCAACTTTAAATACATTTTAGGAGAACTGTTTGTTTTGTCCCCGATCTGGGAGCTTCCCTTCATCTTTTAATATCCAGAATGAACAGGAGGAATGATCGCAGCGACTATTTAAGACAGACTTTAGAAACGGTGAAGCTGTCCTTTAATAACAGCTCGGTGTCTGTGTCTGTGTGTTTGTATATGTGCATCATGACCGGTGGTTTGTGGACTTTCCAGCTGTGGCCTTCTGAAGCCCAGCTGACTCTATAAATACGGAGCTTTACATAAGTGTGGTTGTCATTAATGTGGCTGGGACACTAACTCTGCAACGCTAACACACACTCAGTGTTTCACACAAATAGCTGCTTCTCCAGTTACAGCCTGTGGAGATTATACAGTGAGATTATACAATATTTAAAGAAAGAGAGGCCACGAAAATGTTACGCATGATAAATGCAGAAATGTGATTTATTCGAGTGGTTCCATATAAAGTGTGTTCGTTTTCAAGACAAGTTTAGTCTGTAGCTCTTTGAATGAATCACAACTGGACTCGGTCCTGATTGGCTGCAAACAGAAAGTCACTCAAATCTGTCCAGGCAGGTTTTATGGTGACTTTTATATTAAAGGAGTTTGTCTGCAGGTGTTATTCATTTAAATAACAAATGATTTAGTAATCAGCTGGTGTCAGTCCAGACACAACGGACGGACCACTGAGCCAGTTCAATGTACAACTTACATAAAGATGTTATCATTATAAAGACACAAATGTCGTTATACTTGGAATGTTAAAAAGTGGAAAAGCTGAGGCGACGCCTGGATTTAAACTTCGACTCATTGTCAGTATTTGATGGATGAGCGTCCCTACAGGCATCAGGAGAAATGAATGCTTTTTTTATTAGTCTCAAAATCTGTGCGCATATAAAACATGTGCGTGCATGTGTTAAGAGCACACAGAACTGTAAGTTGATCATAAAAAAGGTTTGGTGTGGAATATTTAGCGACATCTAGCCTCGTCCTCCCCTACTGTGGCCGATAAAAACGTGAAAAATGTTAAAAACCCTGATCTGTCCTCTGTACAGCCAGTGTTTTTCATATTAACTCCACTGTCAAACGTACAACACGTCCTCATGACATGACATGCACAAAACGTGTGGACTCAAATACAATAAAATGACACAAAATACTGTATATAACATTAAAATGGACAAAGGGGGTAAAAAACCTTACCTGCTGTGGGTAAGGTTTTCTTTAGGTATTTTATAATGTAGTGTTACTACTTTTACTGAAGTAAAAGATCCGAGTGCTTCTTCCACCCCTGTTCATCTTTACATGTTGGTTTACAGTCAGCTCTGACTTGGCATGTACGCACTCACTTTATGATCCATTTAACGGTGGAAAAGACCAAAAAGCAGAGAAGAATAAAAGAACGCTGAGCACAGCAGGCGGCAGAGAGAAAAGAGGACGAAGACAGAAAAGAGGACGAAGACAGAAAAGAGAAAAGAGAAAGGGGAAACATCAAAAGAAGAAGAGGACATGATGGAGCAGGCCTGGGGGAGAGGCAATCAAACACCTCACACACACCAACACATGCACACACACACAACACACACCAACACACACCAACACACGCACACTCACACACCAACACAAACACACACCAACACACGCACACTCACACAAACGCACACACACTGCATGTCACTCATATGTCAGAGACGAGGGCAAACCCCTGCTGGAGATTAATTACTCAGTGCCATTCACTGGGGGAATTTGGGGATTTTTTTCTCTCTCGTCCCATTTAGCGGACACACATCTCTGCCCCGCGGACATGCAGCTCTGTGGGTGCAGCGCTCCCAAAAAAACCTGCGCGCTCTTTTTACAGTGACTGTGGGGCAAACGCTCGCTGAGTCTGTTTAAGTGTTAATGGGATGAGGAGAAAATAACAAGCTGCACTCTGCTGGCTTTCCCTGGTTCAACCTGAACTTCAACGTAGAAAAAAACAACTTGTTGTTGTGTTGTTGGCTTGAGGACATTCCTGTGTCATTTCATGTCCACATATACATTCAATGACAGTAGGAGCCACAATTTGTTTCTTTTAATGATCACAAATAGCTGTGTTCACATGTGTAACCCTAATATTCGCCTAATATTGGGAATAATAGTCCAGTCAGAATAAAAATGCTCCGTCTCAGTCAGAAGGAATTCTCAATAAGGTTGAAAGGGCTGGTGTAAACCTTTGAGAATCCATTCATTAGGAAAATATTAGATAAGATAAGAATGTAAACAAATCCAATCGTTTCTGTTTGTCCCCGTGTGGTCGTAAGATTAGGTGACGTTACGTTTCCAAGAGGGACACAAATATGGAGGTCGAAACATTGAACTGCTCTGAAGAGAATATTACTTTTTTGTCGGAGACTTTAAAAGATTTAAGGATGGGTTTGAAAAGATGAACAACGCCAGAATTTGACCCCCTTCACGGACTCCTCTCTGGAGGTTTTGGCTGCTCGAAACGGTATCAGGTCATCTATATTTATATTTAGTCTTTTAATTTGGACAGAGAGCTGCAGAAGGAAGGGGCGTATTTTCAAATTCTGATGTTTCTCATTTCCTGCAGCTTCAACAAATTGCTTATTAGTAGCATATTGGCTCTTTATTAGTCATCAAAGAACTTATTAAAGTTCAGTGTGTAATATTTAGCGGCCTCTAGTGGTGAAGTAGCAGATTGCATCCAACTGAACCCATATTACTGTTTTTGTGGCTTGCAAACACAGGCCAGTTTTACTTGAATAACTTCCTAATTACTGCTTATTGATAGTAAGTAAGGAAGTTATTGTTTTGTGAATTACGCCTTTAATATGCTTTGCACATTTGTCCTTAACGGGGATTAATAAATGTGGTCTATTCTTATGCAACAAAACACAAAACTGCAAGTGTTCATAGTGTCCTGAAGTCTGTCTTATTCACATAATATTCCAAAGTGAAGTCTTGCTTAGAACTAATTAGAAAACTGTAGAAGAGGGAAACTGTGGGTTAATAGGTGCCAAACATTGAGTGAATCAGTTATGAGCAAGACCTCACTTTAGAATGAGGAACATAAGTAAGAAAGTTGGAAACATCTTATGTCTAGAAGTTGAACTTTTAAAATGATCTTCATTTGCATATTCACAGATGCTGGGTTTTTAATTAAGAGACGTGGTTGAGATTTAACTTTTAACCAGGTCATTAAACTTTTTGTGGGGACAAATCACATCCGACACAAATTAGCCGAGTATATTTTGAATATTTCTCCTGACATGTCCAGCGGGGCATCCAGGCTACCGTTCAACTCTCGCTCCTGTCAGGTGATAGCGCGTCTTCTTCTGTGGTCTAACAGCGAGGCTTTGTTGAGGTTAATCAGGACAGAGGGCATTCACGTAATAGCTGTTGGTTTCCTCAGTGATTTGTCCTTGTTGAGGTCTGTTTTTGTAACCCAAAAACAGTAACTTCTAAAGATTTCCAGAGCAGAAACCTAAATGAGACATTCCTGTGGTTCATCCTTCTGGTATATTCTTTTTGAATTCTAGTAAAAGACAAGAATACAAGAGCAGAGCTTTGTTGGGTGAAATGAAGGGCAGATTTTCGAGGTTTAGAGGTTTTACCCCCCTGACTCTCACACCGATCTCTGACTTTGATGAAAGTGGCCTTCACAGAGCCTAAACACAATAGATCCCCCCACCTCTGCATGCCCTTGTGAGAGGATATATGTCAAAGCTGTAACATCATACTCCAGAGTATCACTTTGACTCTCTATGGGTCACATTCCTTCGTAATGGTGGAGGACGTGTCAACGGTAGACAGAAGGGAGAGCAGTTAAAGCAAAAAGGAAGAGGAAGATGAAGAAGGGCAGAGAAAAAATAAGAGGCACGAAAGACGAGAAGCGAGTTAATGAGAGCGAAGTCCGTCGACACAGAGCGGCATCTGGCTTGGTTCATCCTTCCCTTCATACAAATTCCTGTCTGACACGCTCACAAAGCACCATTGTGCTGAACTGGATCTGACTTACATCCTCACTGCTACTTACCCTGTAAGCTAACACACACACACACACACACACACTGTTGGCCTTGAGTCACCTCCATTGTGCAGAGTTATGAGCTGACAGTTTTAATACCACCTGTAAATGATTCTCTACTGTACAGTGAAGAGGTGTGAACTTCAAAAGATACGAGGAGAACAGGAGGAGGAGGCAGATGGATGAGTCGTGATATAGCGTTGCCCTCCTGTCACGTGACCGGCGTTTTACAGGAGATACAACGCGAAGCAAGTTTAATACTATAGACCATAGAGCACCAAAGATCTGCTGCAAAGTCACTTGTGGAGACAAAATCAAGGTTATTTTATGGTTAGAGAGAATTATCTAGAGAGATGAAGTGAGAGAGATGACGTGTGGTAGTACCAAAACCTACAGTTCCTCGAATGGCCACTTGGGGGTGGCTCCAAAAGCAAGTCAATCCCCATAGACCCCACAGAACTTTACAGCAGAAATAAGTATGTTTATTATTATATTATTATTACATTATTATTATTACAGCCTGGTACAAAAGAAACAGTTTGGTCTGTAGAGCTAATTGTACAGGATTTTATAAAGGTTAAACACCGGCGTGGTCGGTGTTTTCGGTAAGTTAGCATTTGCTTATGTTACTTTACAGTTATGCCCATGTGGACTATCGCTTCATCCGCTGCCTACCTGTTTGGACCAATGGCTGATCTATTTTTTGGGCCTTTTTTTTCAATTCTAGGTGTCCTGTCAGCAGTTTTACAGATGTCTCTTTTATTAGCGTGGTCTATGGAGAAGACACTTTGGCCACAGTTCCGATTGGCCGCGGCATATCCAGTTCAGTCCATCCATGTTTTCACCCCTCGCTCCACAATCTTATGCAAATACGGTCACTTCTGGCTTCAAAAATCCAAGATGGCAGTGGCAAAAATGCTAAACTAGAAGCTTCAAAACAGCTGCCCATACACCAGTGGGTCGCATCGCACAGACTTCACCCACTTTTTAAATAAATAATATACGATCGTACAAGAGAGTGGGGACAAACCACATCAGGTCATTCAGGTTGGATGACTGGTTGAATTGTTTTGAACAGCACTGTTTTCTGCAGATGGAAGGACGTCTGTCAGATCTACAAACATGGGGTTTGGACACAGGTGTGTTCCTACGCCAGTGGGTTGTGATTCCACTTCACCTCAGTATTTTCATAGCTGTGTTCCACGTTAACGTCACCTCTCATAAAACACAGGAGTGAGATGACGTCAGAATCTGAAACTGCTGCCTTGAAAAACACGGCCTGTTGAAGAACTGAATGGCCTTTTTGGTGTAAAACACTTCAGGGTATTGATTCAGGGGAAGCTTTGGTAAACGGGTAGCAGGTCTTTCACCTGTGAGTGACCTCTCCATCAGGTAGCTGCTTTTCTTTCTGAGAGCAGTGTTTTTCCAGCTTTCTAACACCTACACTGCATACTGTGTGAGAGCTGGAAGAGGTCATTCCTCCTTTAGTCGGTCTATGAATTGAATGAATATACAGCTCTGGAAAAAATTAAGAGACAAGTCCAAATCTCCGAAACCCACTGAAAACCTCTGGAATGTGATTCAGACGAGTACGGATGGTCACAAACAATCGACCAAACTGAGCTGCTGTCGTTTCTGTTGCAAGAGAAAGACTGATGGAAAACATGACAAGATGCACGAACACTGCGACTGAAACTCAGGGTTATTCCAACAAATACTGATTTGCAAAGTCTTCCTCAGCTCAAACATTAGTATTGTATCATTATAAAACTAATCTGAACTTGTCTCCGTTGCATTATTTGTGCTCTGAAAACACTGCATTTTGTTATTTTGACCTGTTGTCATTTCTGCAAAGAAATGGTCTAAAAGAAAAGATTGTTATTTGAAATTTGTGAGAAATGTTGTCAGAAGTTAGGGTTAGGTTTAGGGTTATTGTGGGAATAATTTAGAATAGTTTAATAGCTACTGAAACACAACCCAAAAAGATAAGTGATGGTTAAACACAGTGAACAAAGGAATAAAAGAATGGATGAAGTTTTTGGGGTTCGGGAGTCTGTTTTATGCTGGACGTATGATGTGGATTCTGCTCCTCGATCGCTCCATGTTAACTTAGAAATGGAGTTTGAACAAGTGGCCAGCACAACACAGACTCAACGCAAACCTCAGGAAAGCACACAACTATGTGCAAAGCTTACATATTGAACCTTTAAAATACAAGTCAGTGTTTTCCACAGTTAATGGTGTTTGCTTGTCAATAATTGCTAATAATTGAATGTCCCGCCACGACGACAGGAGGTTAAACATATTTAGTTTTTTGTTCTGATGTAAAACCTACTTTGTTATTGTGTTCTGTTTCCCCAGGACCTGGTGATCTACAGAGTACAGTGTACTATTAATTTGTTGCGCAAGCGGTGACGGGTGAGCTAATGCAGACTTACTGAAACGTCATGAAACATTTGTGTAACACAATCGTTTGACTTGACTAGTTAGAGTAACTTATGAATCACAGCTACAGTTGAACTATCTGTCAGGAGAAAAAACCTTTCTATAAATTAAACAGAAGCTCCAAAAGTGAGTGAGCTGCCAATCACACCTGTCAATCAAAGCCCTCACATCGGCGGCCCTAAAAGCTTATTAACATCAACACTTACCATACGGTCACATTTACTGACGAGTGTTTTAGGGAGAAGTTGTGTAGGTCTATGGGAGCCAGGCTGTTTTGAAGTCAGCATCTAGTGGCTGTCAGTGGTATTACACTTCAACGTGCTTCCTCGTTGGCTTCACTTTCCAGCCGCGGACGCTGCTCTTTGTCTTAAACATAGAGGCCTACTGTACGTCTATGTCAAGGCATATACGGGAAGCCACTATTATGTTAATGTGTGTATTTTTGTTCTTCATTAATCGTTGGTTTGTAATGTCTCGTGTTCCATAAGAAGTGAAGATATTTATCATGAGATCTGATAAAAAAGAAAGTTCTGCTTGAAAAAGGACTAAAACGACGTTGTATTGAATGATTGCACTTACATGGACAAGTCGCAGCAGAACTGTGGCACGTGTTCAATGAGCAAGAGACTGTAAAGAAAACATATCTTCAAATATATATATAGTCTGTGACTAAACTGCTGTCAACAAGAAGCAAAGCTGTTTCATTGAGATCTGAAATAGAGGCGGGTGGCTTGGATAGAGGAGGGTTGGGAGGTAATGTCACCAGCTTCAGGCCCAGCTGGACCGCTTACACTGGAAATTGCACTTTCAGATTCACAGTAAGGTCAGCGAAGAGGGATTGGGTTTTCAAACGTTTTAAAGAGATGAAGTGGAGGAAAATATCCAACTGTGTTGCGTTTCACTTTCCACTCTTTCAGATTTTAAAAATGCACTTTGTTATTGAGCTGAGATGATAGCGCATTCCAGAAAAGTACACTTTCTTGTGGCATCCATTTTTCATGAGCCTTTCTCACATTGAATCTGATATTTCACTGGTGTCCTGCCATCATAGAGTACGAAATGCACTCCTTTAAAAAAAAAAAAAAAAAAAATGTAGTCGGAAAAAAAAAGACAAGAAAAGGGAAGTGCTGGAATGGAATACCACCAGTAAACCAAAACTACACTTCAGTACAGCCCTTTGGTGCAACACGTCCTCTTCCTTCAAAGTCAGCATAGCTTGACTTCCTCTCACTCCTGAAACGATTTATATGCATGAATGTGCAGACACAAAACACCGCTGAGAACATTAAAAACATACATAAGTACTGGAACTGTTGCATGTAGGCTGTGACAGTAGGCGCATTCATCTCTTTATTCATATTTTCAATTTGCACATTCAAATATCCAAGTTTAAATGCTTGAAAATTTGAAAAAAAACACTTGAAATATTGCACAAAAGTACAATAAGCAGAGGTGGAAAAGTTACGTCAATAAAAGGGAGAAAAAGAAACAAAAACAAACACAGCATTTACTTTTTGGTTTGAAATGGGAAACAACCTCTGGTCACTGTGTTGAAATCCACAAAGTCTGGAGTTCTGCCGTATCCGTCCTCACCTCCTTCTAAGGATTGTCCTTATTTTAACCAACGTCACTTTCCCGCTTCATTCATACACCCACAAGAGGTGTGTAAACTGCATGTCCACTAGGGGGTGGCTCCAAAAGGGAGTCAGTCCCCATAGACCCCCATGTTAAAATGTCCAACTTTACAGCAGAAATGTTTACAACCTGGTACCAAAAAAACGCTCTCTATAGTAGTTTCTATGTTCGTGACAACTGTACGGAAGTGAACTTTTATAGAACTCGCCCATTTAAATTATGTTGAGGCTTAAAGTTATGAGTAGTTAAGGGCGTGGCCGCTTTGAGTGGCAGGTGGGTGGGTGTCGTCCATGTCTGCTGTGTGGGATTTGACTGACATTTGTAGCTTCTGTTTATTGAATAAAACATATTTTTCCTCGACAGAGCGCTTTACTATGGTTGGATTTTAGAAGTTGCATTCTATCATGAAGTTTACCAGAACTTTGTTACAAGTATAGATGGAAAAACCATCGACGATACGGACGACTTCACCATGCCTTAGAACACAAATTGCATCTACATTAGATGACGTCACGCGCAGAAAAGGCCAGGCATGGGCTGCTTCTGGGAAACCAGGCCGAATGTGGAGATCAAACACCTCCCTTCACCTGGAGATATCGATATTCGAAAGAGCCGTTGTCAGCGTACCTTTGTATGGAAGAGAGACCGCAGCACTCACAGAGAAAGAAAACCTGATGCTGAACACGTTTCAATCCTCGCGCTTACGAATTATCCTCGGAGTCTGAAGATCAGATCACGTATGGGACGAGGAAATCCACCAACGCACTGGATGAGATCTTGTTTAACGAACACGCAGCAAAGACGCTCTTCAGAGCAACAGGAATGCACTTGAAGCACAGAAATCCAGCAGCTACGCTACATAGCAGATCGCAGAAGACACACACATGACAATACATGAGCTAATGTTAGCATTAATTGTACATGGTCTGTCAGCGAGCCTGCTAAGGAGACCAGCTAATGCTAATTAGTGTTGACATTAATGTCATCAAGCACAGCTCTGCTGACATTTATCAAGTAGCTGAAACTACTTGTTTCACCTCTCACTCTTCACCGTCTTATCCTCATAATGGATACTTACGACGTCACGAGACTTCGTCCACTTTACAAATAAAGTCATCGGTTTAAAGGCCTTTCACAGATCGACTTATATTGTTGTCTTTGTGGTGAGGTTGGGCTGTTTTAGTGTATTCACTTGGTTACCCGTTGACGAGCTCCCAGACAAGTCACACAGATGCTCTGTCTAGTTTAACTTGTCTTCATTATTAGGCTTTTGGTTTTTTTACTCACTCCAGAACAGACAACAGAAGTTGTCAGTGAGCCATGCCCTCAACTGGTTCTACTTTTAGTGGAAACTGTTTTTTTTTGGAGCTACTTCTGTTTCTCCAGCTCTGTTTTTAGCACAGTCACATGAATTAAAGTTGTGTTTTGAGTTTGCTTTTCAGATTATGATCATCAGTGACACATCACTTTGGATGATAATGAATAATCTGAAAGTGACTGGCTTCAAAAGTCTAAGACACATTTTCACATCCATCTCCACCTGTTGCTATTCGTTGCTTATATAGTGTTGTTGCAACAAAACCCAGTTACACAAAGTCTATCCATTTAATTCTATCTTCTGACAAAAGTATATCTAGTAGTGATTTAGTTCATGTGTTGTTAATATAAAGAGTTTTATGGGAATATGTTATTTAATGCTGTTGTGTGTAATCGTGCCTGTTTTTCTTTGTTGTTTCTTTCTTTGTTGTTGTTGTTTGTGATCTTTGTCTGAAAGTCACTTTGTGCTTTCTGACACATTCCTACTTCGTGTGCTTTGACTGCCCTCTTGTGTCAGTAAGTGAGCGGTGACGTGGGATACAGTTGTCTTTCAGAAATGTTTTATTTTCTTAAAGCGAATGCCGTGCATCCCAGCACGGAAATAGTCAATAATAATAACCAACCTGTTCATCTACAAAACAAGGGAAAGTGTCTTGATACAGTGTGAGAAAGAGTTTTTACAGTTTTCACATTTTCATTAGGTTTTATTTTTATTTACTCTTTCAGTTTGGTTCTTGATTTCAGTTTAATTTTAGTGAGTTTTATGAGTGCGGAAACGGTTTCGTTTGTTTTTATTCAGTTTTAGTGTCAAAGCTGTGACTTGAAAAGGTGCAGAATTAAAGAATGAAATATGATTAAAGGTTGTATAAATCATCACATGTGAAAAGACATTTTATTCTCCGTCATATGATCCATTGACATTGGAAGAAAACAAAAACAAAGCTGATTTATTTTAGTTTATGTTGCATTGAAGTAGTGTTTAGGAGTTTTTGGGTGAAAACTGTGATTTTATTTTTATATCATTTAATGAAATATTTATTTTTTTTTGTTTTATTCTGTTTTAGTTTAGTTTCTATTGTAGTAACCCTTCTCTGCCAATTAAGACAAAAACAACTGCACTGCACAGGACATTGGTTTGTTTGAAGAGAGAAGACACTCAGATCTCCACAGTGGACCACATTACTTGATAAGGTGGAGTTTTGTTTTTCCAGGAATGTTTAACACTATACCTATTATTGTCATTTGTTTTTTCCAGATCGTACGTCACGTGGGTCAAGAGGTTCAACGAGCTCATCTTTAAAGTATCACATGACTCTGACTGTCCGGTACTAATGTGACTGTGCTGTGTGTGGTTTATCATCACTTCATTCTGCATTTGGTCTGAAGCAGCATTTCTCTACTGTAGCCTTGACACGAGATAAACTCGACAATGGCTCCCCCATGTGGTAGAAGTCTGAACTGCATTTAACTGATAGACTTGAGTCTGACATTCTTTAATGTAGATTAATCTACCAGCAGTATATATATATATATATATATAGTTCAAATGAGCTTAAGTAAGGTTTTGAATGCACAGCTTTTACTTGTAGCTAAGTATTTTCACAGTGTGATATTAATACTTTTAACAGATCTGGGTCTCAAGACTTCTTCCAGCGCTGTTTAAATAAGCCGGGCTGTGCTACGTGTCCTTTTCATGCTTGTTAAGTCTTTGACAGGTTAACTCTAAGGTGTCAAGGTGTGCTGACATTCCAGATGGTGACACTCTATGAATAATGTATCAGTGCAATCAGTCTGAAAGGTTCAAGCTGATCTGAGGTCAGCTGAATGACACGGGGGGATTGTGTTGGGTACTTCACAGACTGCACGTTGTGTACAAAACACGCCTCCGATAACAAAATCAAAAGTGTAACTGGCAGTTGCTGAAGTCAACATTTTATTGTGAGGATGAGAACATCAAGACAGTCACGCCAATAGTGTAAAGTTTGTATGTTTTTGGCTATTACCAAGTTTTAAGAATTTAAAAGCATGCGTTCCAGATGCAAAGTTGAATGGAATTTACGTCCATCCACCTGTGTTATGTGAATATTAAGAGTTGGTTCATCGTCATCATGGTTTAAATGTTTGCCTGTTGATGTATTTCATAACTGAGGAGCTGACAGACATAAGAGATACAGTATTTTATCAAAAACCTTCCTGAACCAAACCAAACCTCGGTCTGGATCACGTCACCTGGTTTCAAACTCCTCCACAGTTTGTCAAAGCCTCCGTCTAACATTTCTTCAGCTCTTACATGATGTTTCAATGCTTTTTTTTTTTCAAATTTGCAAATAACAATATTAATACAGTTTATTTGTATCACTTTTTATAAAACTCAAAGGCACTTAAAAATATAAAACAGATACAAATATTGGCAATAACAGTAAAGTGCAATAGAAAGTTGAATTAACCAGCTCCGTCAGGCCTGTGACATAGTGTAATGTAATGCTGTTAGTCCATTAGTTTGGACACTGTTATAGGGATTAAAACGCACCATGTTGCAAGGACGTTGGTAATCTTTTGTATCTCCGCTCTCTGAAAACAAAAGTATAAATTAATCACCATAAATGTTCAAGGTGTGTAATCCGTCACAGAGAACGTGATATCCTGCCTTTCAAAATGTCAACATGTCAAAATGTCTTTTCCTGAGGACGTTATCAAGGAGGAGGTGGACGATTTAAATTGTAACTTGTTCCTACGTTGAAACCTCAAATTTAGATGAACTTTATTAATCCCCGAGGGGTTATTCATGTGTCCTTCAGCTCAAGAAAGGAAAGAAAAATTAAATGAAAACAAGTAATCTGTGAATTACTTAAAGAATATTCGGTCTATCTTGAGTTTGCCGTTGTACAGTTTGATGCAGGAGCTTCTGTTAACGTTCAGTCCTGTATCAGAGCGAGGTGAGTCGTCCGCTACAGCTGCTCCTCTGGTTGGTTACGATGTGGTGAAGACGATGATCCCAATTGTCCAAGCAGCACAGAACAGCACACTTTCCACCACAGACTGGTAGAACATGAAGCATCTTGGTGCAGACGTCTAAGAGCTGACCTTTCAGCTGGTGCAACTCTTAAAATATTAGTAGTATTCTAAGTTTGAACTCACGTTCAAACTAGACTACGTTTGAACGTATGCATTACTGGTGCAGCCTAGTGCAGAGTTTGCATTCCTACTCCAATAGGTTTTCAGGCTTAGGCTGGTTATAAGGTTGTCTGTGGAACAAGGCATAATGTATTGGCATGAAATCCGCATGCAAAGCTATTACACATGAATCTGAAGGGAATACATTTGCATAGTTTTTCATATTGATATATTTTTCATCTGTGTGGCTGAATCCACAGACAAATAGATGATTCACTGCACAGCATGTTGCATGTTACATGTTGTTTGCTGTATATGTGGCTCAGACAATTCATGACAACCGGTGTCAGGGCCTGTAGTCATTTAAACACGTGATTCTGTTTTTCGCGGAGGGCGAAGGAGGGCGAAGGAGGGCGAAAGAGGGCGAAAGAGGGCGAAGGAGAGCACACGCTGAGTGGCAGCATTGTCCAACACGGAAGAGGAAAGAGGGGACGGTGAAACGATGTCAGATCACATCTTTATATTTGGTCTTTCGAATTGGACCACGAGGAGAGAGCATGTCTGTTTCCAAAATGCTGCCATTTTTTCCACTAATCACAGTGAACAGCTTAACAATACAACAAATACATGAATGTGTAACAGCTGAAGAGTTATCAAGATTGTCACATTGCATGATATACCAACATCCTGTGTCACCTACATGAGCTGCATCTCCACATACTTGGCACTCCACTGTTATTATAATGCATGACTAACAACCTCTCCCAAAGCTCTACCGCAGCCCATTTGAAATGTCTTCCACATTCTATTTGTTTTTCTTCTCTTGTTTACTGGCAACCTTGCCTAACATCCTGTAACTGGTTCACAAGTCTGAACCATCCAACTGTAAACAACAAAGACCGGCTGTTTGGTTGGATCAACTGAAAAGTCTAAAAATCGGGACCAAATGACGTCGGTGTGAAAGTGCCCCAACGGTGCAATCCTGGCCTTTTTGTCTTAAAGGACAAAATGCTCCTATAAATGGATAACATTATGTTATGTATGTACCATTCTGGTTGTGCCTACATGAAGTTCATGTTGGAGTTGTGTTGTTTGTCGACATTAGCTCCCTCCATTTCTAAGCTAACAGTAGCTATCATGGAAATACCACTGGCAGCATTTAACATTTAATGAAAGACCTGAATAAACTCTCATGTTCATCACTCATCCAAGAATATTTGAAAACTAGATAACATTGCAAAACAATTTCACTATATTTGTAAAAAATTATATCGATATATTTTTTTATATTTCATGAGGAGTGTTGAAGTGTGAGAAGGGTGTATTAGTTTCCAGGGCCAGTTAATATGTATGACAAACCAAAAATACAGCGGGAGAATTAAACCGTACAAGCACTAGGTCCGCAGTGTATTGTAGTGCTTTGGTGCCCATACCAGACGCATTATTCTGATGTCCGTTCGGTCTCCAATACCCATCTCGTCCCAGCAGT
>JAPQRN010000018.1:1354636-1370949 GCA_037367275.1 Coranthus polyacanthus
AAACATCCAAGCCCGGCTTCATTTTGCAAAAAGACATTTGAAATCTCCTAAACGCATGTGGGAAAATGTGTTATGGTCCGATGAAACCAAGGTTGAACTTTTTGGCCATATTTCCAAGGGGTATATTTGGTGCAAAAACAACACTGCTCATCACCAAAAGTACACCATACCTACAGTGAAGCATGGTGGTGGCAGGATCATGCTTTGGAAATGTTTTTCTTCAGCTGGAACTGGGGCCTTAGTCAGGGTGGAGGGAATTATGAATAGTTCCAAATACCAGTCAGTGTTGGCACAAAACCTTTGGGCTTCTGTTAGAAGGATGAAGATGAAGAGGAACTTCATTCAGCTCGACAATGACCCAAAGCACACATCCAAATCAACAAAAGAATGGTGTCACCAGAATAAGATTGAGGTTTTGGAATGACCCAGCCAGAGTCCAGACCTGAATCCGATCAAACATCTGTGGGGTGATCTGAAGAGGGCTGTACAGAGGAGATGCCCTCGCAATCTGTCAGATTTGGAGCGGTTTTGCAGAGTGGGCAAGAGTGCCAAATATTGGGCAAATATTGCCAGATCAAGATGTTTCCACACTGATACACTCCTACCCAAAAAGACTGAGTGCTGTAATAAAAGTTGTTTAAAAATGTTTTTCAATTGCTTTGTACAGGTTATAGGTCACATTAAAGGTGGAAAAAGTTGTGAAATTATTTATGTTGGTGTCATTTTAACATCACGAAAACCTGGCATTTGAACAGGGGTGTGTAGACTTTTTATATCCACTGTATGACTGACTATTCAATAAGCTGCAGCAGTATAAACATGTTACAGTGTCTTACTTGAAGTAAGGCTGCTCAATGGTAGCATCACAGAAGTAGTCATTGATGTATGTGGTCAGAAGACGTCTGTCCCAGTCATCTGTCACATGACCTCCATAGTTGACCCCAGCAATGAGGTACTTGAGTGCATCCCAGGGAATCTTCTCAAACTTATCCAGGTACAGACTCAGCAGGCTCTCACTCACCTAGGGGAACATCAGGAAGATGGTTTTAACAGACTTGTTTTGAAATATAAGACTGAACACAAAGGGCCAGCAACAATGTTCTTTCTTTAACAAACTACAAAGAAACACTTATGTAATAACAGGATAGAATTAATTTGAACAATCTCACACTCAAGAGAGCCAATTTGTTGCCACTTCTTTACTAGAATTGTGCTACTGCTCTGTTCCTGCTTATGGCTAGAATACTGATTTATTTTCATCGGTGTCAAAGCCCTGACCTCAAAATCAGAATCATTGAAGCCGTAGACAATATTCCAACCCAGCTGCAGAAATTTCTTCCTTTCCTGCAGGATACTGTGAAAGAAGCAGAGAGAGAAGAGCAGCTTTCTGTAGTTGACAGGTCTTGAGCAGCGGTTGAATTGTTCCTCCGTCACCAGCGTGTACAGACGCTTCATGTTGGCTTTCACACCCTAAGGGCAACAGAAGGCAGTGTTAACACTATGGAGGGTTTTTGAGAAGTATGATCAAATGTGTGTGTGCAAATGATGTGTACACAAATAAAACTCTGAAGACTAAAAACTGTAAAACTATTATGTGGATTTATTGCTGTGGGTATATTATATATTTGGTCAGTTTGGTTGTTTGGTCAGTATTGTAACTTGCAATTTCTTGTAAATTCCCAAAAGTAGTCATTTTAACCTGTCACATCATATTATATGAATTATACAAATTATTATGAAAATGATAATGACATATGAGTCACATGTTTTACAATTGATGGTTAAAGTTAACCAAACAAAATTATACCTAATTGTATATGAAAATTAAAACCCTTGCTTCACATATGTGCATTACAACACTTTTTAAATATTAGACTTTTATTTGTAAAAAAAAGGTAACTGCAAGATGCATGTTGTATTTGCATAGCATACATAGTATGAATATGCAAACATGTCTGTGTGGCCCTGTGTGAGCGTGTGCACCTTGGGTGGCTCAGTGGTCATCTTGATGCCGGCCTGCAGGATGGTAATAGGAAACTCAGGATGTGGTGAAGAACTGAGCCACAATCTGAAGTTTGGGTGTGGCTTCTCCACCTGTAGCTGCTCCACCAGCTTGTCCAGCTCAGGCATCCAGGAGAGAGAGAGATGACAGTTGGCAAGGAACACCCAGTGACCTGGGAAGAAAAAGAGACAAGCTTTAGATAAGTGGATGTAACTTGGTTCTTGGTTTATATCACGTTTGATTGTATTTCTATGTTAATCTTGGTGAAAAGCGATATTCTAGGAATGCGCCAAATCAGTTGCAGGGTTTAACCTAGATTTTAGGAAAAATGTCAGGTTTTTGTGCATAGCTAGGACAAAATTATTTAGTAGTTTTGGATCACTATTATTGTAAAAGCTGGAGCAGATAAAACATTCAAACATCCAAAAAGCTTAAAAAAAACTGCTAAAGAAGTCCCCTGGGGACCAACTACAACCATTAGATCTGGTTAAATTAATTTAATTAGCTTTGATGCTCTTCACATGGATTTTACATTCATTTGACTTAGGTGGTGCCCAAAATTGTTTGGGTGCTGCACTTAAGCCTTACAATGGTAGTGAACGCCCTGAGTTGTTTCTCTCTTAGGACTGGAGTGGACTGGAGTACACTGTTGGAGTACAACTTAAAGTGTAAATGTACTCCTGCTCTCCACCCACTGCAGAATTTTGAAAAGTGCTACAAAGTTTGGAAGAGTCTGAGAGGAGGCAAGGAGGGGCTGAATGCCCAGGTGTGGTTGTGTGTGACAGGAGTTGTTCAGACATCCATATGACAGACAATCACAAAACACCCATGAAGAACCATATGAGGCTCTGAAAGGGTTAGTTTGGATTTTGTACTGCTTTACCACCTAAAAAAGGCCCAGTAGCTAAACCAAAGTAAAAGATGTACAGATGCAGTTTTTTAAAGGAATCCAGTGGTTCTGAACAGAGTGATATGATGGCTGCAGTCTGCTGTCTCACACCTCTGAGCTGAAAAGACATGTTTTAGTGTTTAGTATCAATTTAAATAATCAACTGGTTAAAGAAAGACTGTAGTACATTTGTTTTTTTCTAAAGCAGAATGTAGTGTTAACACTATTTATTGAAAGCTGCAAAACAATGTGCTCCAGTCCTTTCATTCTGGAAAAAATACACATTGGCAAGCAACAAAATAAACCAGAGGAGCAGCCAGACAGTCAGAGAAAATGGTGTAGTACCATTCTTGACACCATCCTTGATCATTGTTTTGGCAAAGGGGGCTTGTCCTTGACCCAGAGAAAGTGCATGGAAGTCCTTGCTCATGCCAGAGGCTTCAGCCAGCTGCAGCAGGGCTCCTGTGGGGTCGACCCCAGGAGACAGAACGAAGATCAGGGGAGTTGTGCAAGTGGATTCCTCCACAACCTGGAGACAGGACAAAGAGAGTGAAGTGAGAATAGATGAGGTAACAAGGGCTAATTCACAAGCCATTTCAGAGTAACTCTGCAGCATTTTATTAGCTTTCAAGGAAGTAAAATCAAATCGAATTACACAGCTAATTCAATGCTGATTCATACTAATACAACCCAAGAAAAAATAATTACATTTGAAGTGGTTCATGAGCAAGTGAAACTTACAGCTTTCATATCAAGAACTGGTGGCTCCACAAAGCAAGAGCCTAGGTTTTTACAAATGAAGGAGGTGACACAGAAGGAGACTCTATCCTGGCGCAAACAACGCACTATCAGCATCTTCTGGAAATCATTACAGTGATTCTCCCATTTGCCTATGAAGAAGAGCAACAGAGGGAAGAGGGACACAGAGATTTTATGACATGAAGTTGGAAAATAGAACAAAGAGCCAAAGCAAAAAGAACAAAAAGGTCCCACAACAAACACAGACCTGGCAGTTTGGCGTTTTCTGGTTCAGCACTGGTGAACCAAAGGTTCCAGTCTTTTGGCTTTGTTTCAAAAGAGGCCATGATACCTTGGAAGTCTGGCAACTTCTTCAGGGTTGTGATGTTGTCCCAGCTGGGTTCAGGGAGCCAACTGGTACAGGGGTTGTCCATCTGCTTCTCCTTATCAAGTACCTACAGAAGGTAACAAATGAGACTGGTTTCTTTCAGAATAACAATGCTGTGAGTGCTCACTGAATGGTTTGAGTATGAAAATGATGTGAATGTCTCCAAATCTTAACCCAAGTGAAAACCTTTCAGAGATTTTGGGCCGAAGTGTTAGACAGAGCTCTCCACCATCAACATTAAAACACTAAATGGGGAAATATCTTTTGGAAGAATGGTGTTTATCCCTGCAGAATGTTCACAGACTTGGAGACTCAATAACAGAAGTCCACTAAGGCTGTTCTGAAAACACATGGTGGTCCAGTACCTTACTAAGACACTTTATGTTATATTTTCCACACACACATACATTCCGTTGAGATATTGACTGTCATAAAAAAATTAAATACTTTGTGAAATCCCAGTGTGAATTCAGGCTGTTTTTGAGGGGAAGCATAATGTTGACACAGATCTACATTCACATTCTTAGTGAGGTGTCCTTTTAAGCAAGTTCCAAGTCTTAGAAAATTAAGTCAGTTTTACTGAATTATCTTAAATCATCTAAGATAAGTTTGTGTATGTTCTGTTTTCTTACAAGTCCTCCTCGGAGGAAGAAGCTGTACTCATCCATGTTCAGTTTGCCAGACGCCTCCAGGATTTTGGCACACATCTGAAAACTGAAAAGTAGCTTGTGGACCTCAAACAGACCACGGCATGTGTTCCTGTGGAAAAGTTAAACACACACTGAGTTAACTACATTAACTTACACTGCTACATGCTGCTTAAGGGATATGTGATATGTGTTTATCAAGGTGGAAATAGATGTAGTGAATAATTATGTGTGCATGAGTGGACCAAAAAGGAAACTGCAACTAATAGAAGAAACAAAAAAAAAAACATATTAGATGGAAACAGCAACGAAATGCCATCATGTATGAAGAGCTACAGAAACAAATGTTAGACAAAGGCTTTGACAAACTGTGAAAGTGAAACAGCGTTATATGATCCAGACCAGAGGATTGGGTTAGGGATGATTATGTGTCTTCCCTTTTCTGCCGTTTGTGTTTTTTCCTCTCTGTCCTCTCTCCTTTCTCTAGGTATCTCTGGATCTGGAGCTCTATGTTCCTGATGTGTAGTTCTGGACTCCAACCTGCCTAGTGTTTCTTACAGTGTCTGTGCTGTTTGTTGTTTTTTTCTCTATGCTTATCTTTTCTCTATTCTCTTCCTGCTAACCCCAGCCAGTTGAGGCAGATGGCTGCCTAACTGGAGCCCGGTTCTGTCAAAGGTTTTTTCTTCTGTAAATTAAGTTTTTCCGCCCCCTGTACCCCTGGGCCTGCATTCACATAACAGTAGTGAATAGAAATTCACATACATTCTTCTCCTAAATTGGATGTAAACCTGCCTTCAGTCTATTCTAAATTTTAGGGTAAAATCCGACACCAATTCTTTTGCATGTCAGGTTTTACACTACAAGGTTAAATAACTTTATTTAACTTTATTACTAATTCAGCTGGTTCATATGTAATAAAAAAGACAGATTCTTTACTGATTTATGAGAAAAGACCTCACTGATGGGTACAGCATACCTGTAAACGGCATATGTATGGTAGTCATTGAGGATGCTGATTCTTTCATCTAGTTTGTGGCTGCGCTTGCTCTTTTTTATACTGAGGATGAAGAGGTTGATGTAGGCATCCAGTGAGAACTGGTACATGGGGTCAATGCGGCCCATGTCATTTAGAATGCAGAAGAGGACGGAGGCCCGTTGAGCACATGGACGGTAAGCCTACAAAGAAAGCATTCACGATTAAATACACACTGTATACACAAACTTAAAGAGGGAAATGTTGAATATATATAAATATATTTTCTTTACATAAACACAAAAGACTGCAACTACTCTATTATGTAGTTATTTACTGAGGAAATGTCCAAAATAAAAAAACAAATGAGAAACTTTACAGAACCCAAAGATGTCTGATCATATCAGAAATGTATAATTCTGTGTCATATGACTGTTGATTTGTCTTTGTCTTCCGGTATTCAATTTACAACAAAACCCAGTGAAAAGCAATGTCCTTCTCTCCCCAAAATATCTCTTCATCCTAACTACTGACCTCTCTAGCAGCATCAATCTCAATCTCAGTCTGTTCACTGCTCTCCAGTTGCTCTGACACCTCAGTAGCTGTCACTTTGGATGTCTGAAGGGTGTTCACTAGCTGCACGTCATCCAGTAGCGAGCCGGTTGACTCATTCAGCAGCCTAGCAGAGCAGTATGTATGGAGTATTGAACAAAGACTTACTCAACATAGTTTCAAACTCCAAGTTACACTATAATAACTTACAACTAAGTCACAGAAGAAAAAACTATGGAACTTTGTTGTGTTTTTAAAAAAAAAATTTAAATATTACAAATTTAAATAAAGTTACAAAACATGCAGTTTCTTCATTATACTTCCTAAAGAACAACATCTTCGAGGATTACTAATCAATCATGTCAAAAAACCTAAACAGTTGCAATTTAAGGACCATGCTTGTTACTCTGTTACTAGATGATGTATTTTTTGGTGAGGTTATATGAGGTTTTAGACCATAAATCTAGGCATCTTTTAATGCTTCCTTTTTGCATGACATAATCAGGGTACAAAGATGACAGGAAGTAAGAGAACTTACTACGTGAGCATATACATTTTTCCCAGATGGGTTTTTTGGGCAGTTTTTCCTCGCTCAAACAAAGGGTCTAAGGACAGAGGGTGTTGTATATAGAACAGATTGTAAAGGGGAATCCTTGTGATATTGGGCTATATAAATAAAACTAAAAATAAAAGAATTGAATTGAATACATGTTCTGTGTGATGCATATTACTCTGTACTTTCTAGATTTGTATGTGTGGCTGCTGTGGTGACAGGCGATGAGATTAAATGTATACTTAAAGATTTATATAGATAGATAGATATTAAAGATATAGATATTAAAAGAGTTGCCAGATGATAAACAGCAGTGTTTAGGGTATAAATAGTCCTCTGCCTTTTCTATCGGATTGTTGAAAGTTTTGGGTGTGAAGTTAGTATGTAATTATTAAAAGCTGCAGTATAACAAGTTCTTGTACAAGAATATTGTGGAGCTGAAAACAATTTGAAGATTTTTATCAGAATTTTTTAAATCTAGCCTATATACAAATAAATGGGATATTGTTCTGATTTCAGCATCTCATCTTAATATAGCAAGAAAAAAATGCTGCATATCTTAAATAAACAGAAACCTCCTTCCATTTTATCTGCAGGCTGGATGAGAAGCTTTGACGGGCCGCATTCAACCCCTAGTTGATGATCATTGTTTCAGGCAGTAGTCTTTCATATTGGCTTCAATGTTTTTATAGTTTGTAGTGAGCTAGATTTTGTTACTGTCACTACTCTTACTTGCTAACCACTACTAGCTGACAAAGGATGCCACAACCGCCACTCATACTGTTGGAAGGACTAAAATGAATAATCATAGACTGAATTTTCAAACTACTGGTAATATGCATTTTGAACCATCCTGTTAAGAAAATACATGTGAAAAAAAGAGGAAAGTTAGATAACCTGAGGATTTCATCCTCCAGCTCCTGCAGGCTTTTTTTGCCAGAAGCAATGCTGTTCACCAAAGAGTCCTTCTGTTCTTCAAGCTCTGGACGCTCCTTTCGAACCACAATACCAAGCAGTTGAGCTTCCAGACCCTGCACATACACATACACACAACCACATATGTGCACACAACACACAATTTAAAGCAGCAGCATACAAGCAGAGGAGTACTTAAAAGCTACTCCAGTAGAAGTACGGATACTTGAGTAAAATACTGTGGCAAATGTAGAAGTACTGACTCAACTTCTTTACTGCAGTAAAAGTCCAGGCTCTGTAATGACTCAAAGTCACCAGTTAGCCTTTGAAGGACGTTTCTAGAGGCTGTTTGTGTGTAAAGTGAACTGAACCTCGCCTCATATTAATGTCAAGACTATTAAACCATTCTAACTTCAATTCAAATAGTTTTTGTCTTGCTACATCTTGTTCAAAAAGACCTCAGATTGCACTCATGGTATCAGTGTTTTCATTAAATCAAAATAAACTAAATGAACTAAAGAGGCACTAAATCACTACGACTAAAGGTGTGTTTGTGTTTTGTCTCGTCTTGTGTAATGTCATCTTTAATGACATTTTCATTTTGTTACATTTCTTACGTTATTTTCATCTTGTTATGTTTGTCGTGTGTGATATGTGCCATCTTGATGTTGTGAAGGCACACAGTTATGCAAAATAAGAACAATCAATAATTGCCCTCAAAAGCATTAAAACTTAAGTAACAAGCCTGTTTTGAAAATGTAAGTAGGAAGTACAGATATTTGTGAAAAATAAATACTCAAAAAACTCAATAAATACTATAAAATACAGATACCTAAAAACTCTACCCAAGTACAGGAATGATGGATTTGCAATTTGCCCACAAATATACATATACATACACATCCACACATAAACACAGACCTGCTCCTTGACAGCAAAGTTGACTATGGTGGTTTTTGTAGAAATCTCGGGGGTGTAGTGGGGGTTGGACAGCTTGGTGGTGATATAGAAACAAAATTCTGGACTGTACTCTATCTCCTTATCACCTAACTTCAGCAGCAACCTGCCACCTGGACAATAAAAACACACAAATACATATTCATATACTGTACACTAGGATTCAAACAGAGGATGTACTTTCATTCAACTCTTTGTGCTGTAGTGAGGCTGTGTATGTGTGTCTCACCTATCCGCGTCAGGGACTTGTTGAGAACCGGGTTAAGGGAAGGATCCAACTCCTCCTGGACATTCTGCAGCAAAACCGGATTCCCAAATTGGATGGCATTTTCCAGAACCCGTAGGTAGTCTGGCATCTGAAAGTCTATGATTTTCAGTCCCTGCTCAAGACACGCAGACGCAAAAAGAAATATAGCACCACCAAGATTAATAATTATAGACAAATAACCAAATTTACTGTGTTTGGGTTCTGGTTAATCCTGGATAAGCCTCCTCATCAACATTAATAAATGAGTGAGTGTTGCCTTTTAATAGACTTACTCTTTTTAGCTCCATATTCTTGATCCACTTCAGTGCTTGGCCTTGGGGATCCACCATCAGCGGCCATCTTGAAATAATGGGAAGCAACAAAATCAACCAAAACTTTAAAAAATATCATAAAGTAGTCTAATCCTAAAAACAATGGTTTAATAGTCTTCATGTTATATTAATATCACTTGAGGTTGAGTTATCTTTGCATAGAAACTGCTCATAGAATGTCCTCCTTTTTACTTTTATACTTTGAGTACACAGCTGGTCAAAACTCCAGCACAACTTGTATATAGAACAACTGTATTACTGTGAGACCAAAACGCCTTGTGTAAAAAGCCCAAACACCTTCATCAGGGAGGGGATAGGACCTGAAGAACAAGAACTAAACGCACCTAAAATGCTTTACTGTTAATAACGCTCTATATACTACAAGTGCTGCTGGAGGTTTTCTCCTCTCCATGCACCTTTTGAAGTAGGAGAGGTTGTGCCAGAAACTTCTACTTTGTGTCTACATCATACTTTGAATAGATTTCAGAGCATGTATTTTTTCACTCCTTCACATGTTTTTTTTAATACAAGTATGTGTATGTGTACTTTTGCCCACTCTGTTAATCACAAATAGTGTTGACATGTACTGACCGATTTCCACGGGTGACAATAACGCCATTCTCAGTGGAGAATGCATCAGAGGGTAAGCCTTGAATGTTCCATTCCCTCACTGCTATGGGTTTGGACAGGAAATCTGCAAAACTGAACCCTGGTGAACAGGGGATCTCCAAGTCTCGCACCTGAGGAGAGGACAGATAGGGCAGACTAAGAGTAAGCGGGATACAATTTGAGGCATTGTTTGATTTTGGTTCAAGATGGAAAAACATATCAATTGAATGCAATGACCTTTGATGGCAGGACCGTTTACACATACCGTTTTGCCAAAGCACAGAAATATAAATGTTTTCATTTGTCCCTCAGTTTGTGACATGCAGTCACATGTTGTGCAGCTTGTCCCTCACTTGGTAAAATCTTTTGTTTTCAGTGTCATCTAATTCTGTGAATTGTGGGATGAGTGAATTCAATTTCTTTAAATATTCTGCTCTTATAATATCATATTTGTCACATTTTCTATCTTATATATTTTTTCTTATATCTCTTGAATATAACCAGGTACTAGCAGAGTGATGAGAAGAATGAGATTAAGTGTAAGTTTGTTATATCTCTACATACATGGGTATATACAGTCGTTGAATGTTGTGTGTGCTCATTAGTGTGTCCCACCTCCTTCATCCAGAAGGCAAGAAGTTCATCTCTATATTTGGACGGGAATGGACCCATGTAGGACAGAAAAGACGCTGCAAGCAAACAGTCTCCGACAAGGTATCCCATGTTTTCCTCCAGACCCTTTAGAATACACACACAATGCATACATGTGTGATATGTTTGTTTCTATATTTCAACATTAAACAAAACTGAGAAAGACCAATTTTCAGGCCTGAGTTAGAAAAGGATAATAGTTTGTGTGCGTGGGTATATATGGCTTACAGTCACTCTTTCCTCCCAGCGAACTCTCTCTTCAGCAAGTCCAGACACCAGTTTGTCAGCGCGGTCCAGTTTCACCGCCATTTCTTTGGACTTCTCTCTCAAACTGTCCTTCATGTTCAGCTTCTCACCGTGCTGCCTTTTCAGCTGCTCCAGCATCTCTCCTACCTATTAAGACACACAGCAGCATCGAGGGAGGAGGTTATACATATACAAGTTGGTATTTATTGTTTCATTCACAGGTACTTAAGTGTAACATCTACGAGGACTGTTGCTACTTTAGATGCAGTGGGACCCTTACTTCTTGGAGCTTGTTCTGGGCTTCAGCAAGTGCAGCCTGTTTCTCTTTCAGTTGGGCCGTGGCAGCATTCAGCTGGGCCCGCTTTGGCTCCACTACCCTGTAGATCTGCCCATAGACCTGGAGGAACAGAGTACGCATCCATGTAGGGCTGGGCGATAACGTGATAATTATTGCTATCATGATATATTTTTATTTTTACTATTTTTATCATCATACACATTTTAATTTTTTCTTGAGGGTTTGTATTGTTTACAGTGTCAGCTAAATAACTTAAAAAAAAGTTTCAGTGTTTTCATTTCATTCAAGGACAACTCAGATTGTACTTGTTTTAAATTCTCATGCTGGCTTTCATAGCATTAAATCAAATGTGGTGCATTTTTGTTTTGTTACTTCTTGATATATAATTTATATCATTTTCTTCTTGTTGCATTGTTTTTGTCTTATGTCTTTTACATCATTTTCATCTTGTTACGTCTTCTACATCGTTTCCATCTTTTTGCTCATTTTACAGAATTTTCTTTCTTTTGTCTTTTACAAATGATTCAAAACTACAAATAATGGATCAAAGTCATTGTCACCTATACCCAATGCAGCTGTTTGGGTCAGTATCAGACCAACACCCAATATCAATATCTCTGATCGGTGCTTCCCAACTAATTTGTGATTGCTCTTTTCTTGTGTCTGCCTGATGTGTTTATATTGTAATGCACTCATGCAGCATATGTTTATTGTGGATTTGTGTGTGCCAAAATGTTGGTGTTGCCGTCTCCATTAACCTATAGTAATGAAACTAGAATTATTAACAAGAAATATATAGGTGAATCTTACCATGCCTACTATAAAAGTGTGTGATAAAAAGATAGAGAGAGTGAGAGAGAACGTTTCAGGCTGACAGTTCTTACCTCCATGGCTCTGACCCACATGCAGAGGGATTTCGCAGCAAGCGACACATTGCCGATGATGTCCGGCTGGAAGTCCGCCTGTTTGCAGTATCGACCAATCTTCTTCAGCACACGGTCTGATATATTGTCCTTGTCGAAGTTTACTAGTGTTTTAATGAAGTTGGCCTCACCTGTCAGAAACATGTCACAGTCGTCAAAAATGCGATAATCTAGTCTGCTTTAGATCACAGGTTGTTGATTTTCTTCATGTTATTCTCAGAGGGAAAAAAACATGCTATCCTTCTGCACAGTATTTCAAAAAGTAGACAGAAAAAAGTTCTAATAAAAAACAATTGAATTGTCACCTGCTTTTTAAATTTTGTAAACTGAAAACAGTAATAAATACATTACTACACTGAAAGATGGTGTACAAATCACTACTATGTCAAAGATTACAATTGCAGTCATGCATTAGAGATTTTCTTTGCCATATTATTCCTTCATCAGACACTTAATTCTTTACTTCTGTGGTCATTCACCTAGCTGTCTCTTGGCTTCAGTCCAGGTTGGCTCTTTGCCCAGAAGGGTCATAACAGCCTGCATCACTGTCTCCACCAGGGCTGGGGGACGGCCGTACGACTTGATCTCTGTCATGTCCTTTTTATTCAAAGACTCCAGAGCCTATGTCCACAAGAGAAAAGGTTCGGAAAGTATTGTATATGTAGGAAAGCAGGGTTGACTGTTTGGTGTCCTCATTTAATTTAAATTCAGACATTTACTATTTATAGCTTACAAAGAAACTACAAGGGCCTTGCATGAGTCTGGGGTCAAAATAAAAATACACAGAAAGAGGGACATTAGGGATTAAATTATTTAACCCTCAGTATATAGTATTTCTGGATGAAAATATTTAAAAAGAACTATACCTATGTAATATATTTTCTTGACTTGCAGTACATTATATCAAATGTTACGAGCAAGGTTCAAATTACAGAAATTCATCATTTACTCACTATAACGGCATGTTTCATTTGGTCACCTGTTGATGGTATCACACCCCATACAGCATATTAAGCTCTCAATACATAATGCAGCTATTTCACTAGAATGAAATGATACAACGTGGATATACGTAACTAAACACAGTGTGAATGAAACTGTAAGTTATTTTATTTGGGTACCTCTCGGTGAAATTATCTGAGTGACTAAGTTCAGTCATACATTGTATATGTTTAGGGCTTTATTGCGAAACGTAATAATATTGTGAATTTGACAGGTTATACGTGAACAGCCTATTCCATTCGGATATTATGAATTAGGCCTTTTTTAAAATGGAGCATTTCCTACTAAGACATGTGGGATATGCTGATATTATTCCTGATTTCTGTTCTCTGTTTCTTTGGACATGCACATGACGCATTCAGAATATGCATTGCATTTGCAGGCAGTGACACACGACCCCTGTTTACAGTCAGCTGGATTAGAGAAAGATCCTCTCTGGTAGAGATAGATAAATTCCACATTTCTGGTTCGAAGGAGAAACATGTACTTTTAAACAGGTGTGTGGATATGAGCAAATGTGGAAAACCCGACCTTTTCAAGAAGGTGTTTGAAGGAATGAAAGAGGGAGGCTGAGTTCACACAGTGGAACATCTGCCACCAGTGGAAAACCTTGAAAAAACTCTATTTTTAATTGGGATATGCACATCTGAATTTATGCAGGAATATTAGTGAAATATTTTCATGAAGTGACATGTAGGAAGTTTTTCAGAATAAGGGCAAAGAGTGTCTGTTATTGTTTTGAATAAGAGATGCATAGTGGCAAAAATATATACTGTACACTTAACAGAACAGGAAATGTACCTTCATAGCTTCTTCCAGGGCAGGAAGGGCTTCATCCAGGTCTCTCTGTGCATTGTCAGCCATGGCTTTACACTCTAACTCCTCTGTTGCAATTTTAGCCTTGTTAGCACTCACCACCTCAACACAGACAAGAAATAATGTGTCATTAATTAACAATTAATTTCACTTTCCTCTTCCAAACATTAACCACTAACAAATTAGCAGATTTTTTCATTAATTTATGAGGGCATTAATTTGGTATGTAAATATGTAAATACCTAATTAATAATCTATCAACTTTGTGTGCATGTTAATTTGTGTGTGGGACTTACTCTCTGCTGTTTGTCAGCTTCCTGTTTTTGCTGGATAATGACAGATAAGTACTCGTCACACTGCTGCTGGAACTCAGCAACTTGCTTCTTGGCCTCCTCCAGCTCTACAGACATGGCCTCCACCTTCTCCCTTGTGTCACTGATCTTGAAAAGGCCATTATGCAGCTTGCTGACCTGTTCTCCCACCTCCTTGCGTTTCTCTGCCAACAGCCTGCACACACACATATACACAAAGGACTCAGACAGACTGGAACTGTAAAGAAGTAAAAGTTCTGAAGAAAAATAAAGAAAATTAAGAATAAATAAGAATATTTTTATCATGCATACTTCTTGTATCCAGACACCAGCTCCAGGTAGTTGGTGGGTGTCACGTAATTATGTCTTCTTAGCTCCGACTTCATCCTTTGGGAGACTTGCTCAACCGACTGGTGTGTGGTGACAAATATATTGGCCATCTTTGTCTGGATCTATAACATCATGCATCAGTAAAAAACAATGAAATCATTTAATAACATTTTGCAAAAGTAGAATCATGTGTGAAAACAAGGGTGTTTGCATTTGTGTGTGCCTCACCCCCTCCATGGAGCCCAGCTCTAGTCCATTCAGATACCTTTCAGCTACCTCCATCAGGGCATCTTTGGGCCACTCACAGAACCAGTCAATGGTAGTGCAACTGACAAGTGCTGGGTACTGGAGGATGTGTTTTCTATTGGCAGTACAACATTTAGAAAAGTCATTCAAATGTAATTTCTTAAAATGATGTGACTGGTACAGTTGGCAGATAGTTACTAAAGCAAAAAGTCTGTGGTTTACAGAGATTTGGGGTCCTTAGCTGTTCTAAAATCACTGTGAATTATGGCCTTGTGTGGCTTAGTGCTTTCATAAAAGTACATATACACTGCAAGGTTTCAGAAAATAAATACATGGCAACAAAAACGCAATAATGCATTGATAAATAACCTGACTTCGCTGCTCGATATGCAAATAAACAAGGTCATCTACACTGATCAGCCATAATATTGTGACCACTGACAGGTGAAGTGGTAATAATGTTGATTATCTGGTTCCGATGGCACCTGTAAGTGTGTGTGGATCTACTGCTAATGTCTTGGTACCAGATACCATGGCACACCTTCAGAGGTCTTATGGAGTCCAGGCCTCGAGTCAGAGCTGTTTTGGTGGCAAAAGGGGGACCTACACAATATTAGTCAGGTGGTAATAATGTTGTTCCCACAGATGCTCGAATGGATTGAGATCTGGTTGTCCTTGAATAATGATGGAACTTGCTTGCGTGTCTTTGAACTTGCTTTATAGTTGGGATTTTGTAGCAAAGAAATGCGGGGTGAATAGCTTTGCTAATACCAGAGAGACAAATATACATTATAGGCCACATATTGCTGCAGAAAATAGGTCACAAAACTGTGTACCTGAAGGGTTCTCCCACGGGGCTCATGCAGAGAATGATGTGCAGGTTGTTCCTGACTCTCTCTATCATGTAACTGAACAAGGATTCAGGAGTCTCTATTACATTGTCTTTCCTGGCAGACGCTGACAGAGCACTGCATACCTAGACATAGACAGTGACATATAAATTCATACATTCTTTTGTATTCTTCATAAATGCATCAGTAGCTTGTTACAGCTGGTGGATTTGGTAGTGGAGGGTGCTTTGTGGTACATGACTGCAATCTGGTGTTGATAGTTGGATTCTGAATCTCAAAACTAGAAATAACCCCTTTAATGTTCATTTACAAGCTTGTGGGAAATCATTGTTAGTCAGAAGAATAGTATCACGGTGAACCACTGGTTACACCCTTACATTATTTCTTGGATATAAAAAGTCTACACACCCCTGTTCAAATGCCAGGTTTTTGTGATGTAAAAAAATGACACTAAGATAAATAATTTCACGACTTTTTCCACCTTAATGTGACCTAAACCTGTACAGAGCAATTGAAAAACAAACTGAAACCTTTAAAGGGGAAAAATAAAAAAATTAAAAAACTTAAAATAACCTGGTTGCATAAATATGCACACCCTTAAACTAATACTTTGTTGCAGCACCTATGGCTTTTATTACAGCACTCAGTCTTTTTGGGTAGGAGTCTATCAGTGTGGAACAGCTTGATGTTAATTCCTTGGAAATTCTTTTGTACCCTCTTTGAACAATGAGATCACTCTGATGCTTTGAAAGCTCTGTGAACCATGGCTTGTGCTGGAAGATGTGGCTACAAAAATGTCAGGAAAAGCCTACTAGAACAGCTGAACTTTATTTGGGG
>JAPQRN010000018.1:1391784-1411266 GCA_037367275.1 Coranthus polyacanthus
CCAAGCTGTGCGTGGAGGTGAGCCCGACTATATCTAGACGGTACCTCTCGACCTCCTGCACAAGCTCAGGCTCCTTCCCCCCCCAGGGAGGTGACGTTGCACGTCCCAGGAGCCAAAGTCTGTGACCGGGTATCAGGTTGCCGAGGCCCCCGCCTTCGACTGCCACCCGATCCACATCACACCTGGCCCTTATGGTTCCCTCTGCAGGTGGTGGGCCTACAGGAGGATGGGCTGTCGCTGGTTCAGGCTGAGCCCGTGGGCAAAGGCCAGCCACCAGGCGCTCGCTTGCGAGCCCCAACCCCGGGCCTGGCTCCAGGGTGGGGCCCCGGCTGCACCATGCCGGGCAACGTCTCTGTCCTTGCTTTAGTTCTGTCCATATGGGGTCATGAACTGCTTTTGGTCTGACCCGTCACTAAGGACCTGCTTGCTTTGGGAGACCCTGCCAGGGGCATAAAGCCAAAATAGCAAAAACAAAACAAAATAGCTCCCAGGATCATTCGGGCACTCAAACTCCCCCACCACGATAAGGTAGCAGTTCAAGGGGGAGATGCAAATAAGCCTCATTGCAAAAATGTAATTCACAATAGACCAGCACAAATTGCCACACGCTGATTCAATTAACACCTGCAGAAACCAGGTGTTACATGTGCACCTCTGAGTCACTCTCTCTCTCAGTCTGTCTCTTTGTCCAAATCTTTGTGAGACTTGAAATTGAAATAATATTTAATGATATCACACGCAAAATCTTTAGTCAGATATTGGTTGGATATCAGGTTGGACCCAGAATCCCAAAAAGCTGCAGACCATACAACATAAGTGGCCATCAGATCCTGACTGATCTGATGTTAATGAAGTTATCACCTCTGCATCTCTTTTGGAGTTCGGAGACGCTGTGACACCAAACAGAACATCAGTATCAATGTTTCTGTGAAATCCCAGATACATTCAGTGACGGATAACATTATTTTAAGAGTCAGACATTAATCAGAG
This sequence comes from Coranthus polyacanthus, assembly GCA_037367275.1. Lineage (NCBI taxonomy): Eukaryota > Metazoa > Chordata > Actinopteri > Kurtiformes > Apogonidae > Coranthus > Coranthus polyacanthus. The sequence continues at coordinate 1,392,775 of JAPQRN010000018.1, forward strand.
CCAGCTGCACTCAAGTGCTAAATTTTATGGGTTTGTTTGATGCTCACAAACAAACTAACCAATTGAGACGGCAGTTTTACAAGGCAAAATAGCTGCCCATGTGACAGTCCACTGGTTCTGAATAGAGTGATACATACAGTATACTGTATGTATGAAGTATATATGAAGTAAACTGCTGTTTTCATGTTGTATGCCAAAAACTGTAACTATTGCAACAATTACAAGATGTAGAAGACATGTGACTGATATGATAATTACACACAGATGAATCCGTTCAGTTTAATACCTGTCTCTGATGGCTGGGTTTCGAAGGTCCGCAATGAGAGGGATGATCTTTTTGAACTGGTCAATCTTGTTCTTTGAGAAAGTCACTATGTCCCAGTCCTTGTCCTGCAATCATACACAGATATTTACTATATCAAGTACCTGAAAAGTGCTATTATCATTATTCTTTAAATTGTGTTACCACTACATTTCAATACACATACTCAAAATCTGAATATGAGACAAATACATCCTCAAATCTTGAATGTTGAAGTTTTGAAACATGGTTTCATCCAAAAGTGCTCCAAACAGGTTTGTCAATAGGTTGTAAAAGGAAACTCTGTGCCAGGAAATCGTACCTTAATTTTGGTAGACTTTCAGTGGTAAAAAGGCACACTTGGTGAGAAAAGACACAGCCCCAGGACCATACTAATGTCTAATGGACAAGGATCAGACTGTGAGGCCACAATCAGACGACACAATATCAGCCCGATTCTAGGCCCAAACAGCTGACATAGAGCTTCAGTTTGTGTCAGCAACAGCAAATGGACGTCAGGCATGACAGTTGATCATTTTATCTCATGTAGTGTGACATGGTGTTTTAATGTATTGTCTTGGCATTTCCATTTTTTAGTTCAATAAAACCAACATAACCTAAACCATGTGTTCACCACATTGTAGTTCAATGTAGTACAATGTAGTTCAAAGTCTGAAGTACTGTAGGTGTGTGCAGCAGAACTGACCTTTAGTTCCCTCTGGAGTTTGTGGAGTTTTTTGAACAGGTCCTGTGCTGTGTTCTCCATGTGCTCGATCTGAAGCGTGGCAAACTGACCAACCTTCCAGATGTCCCAGTGGGTATTCCACTCTTGTGTAATCTTCCAGACCTGCTGCAGGTGGTCTAAGTCCTGTACAACACATATGCACATGGACACAAACATACATGTGGACATACAAAAGCTGGAATCATTAAATATCTCTTGCATTTCTGAAAAAAAAAACTGTAACCCCAAAATACACAGTTCCTTATATATTATATGCAGCCATTGTTACTGCAGTCTATGTCAGTTTATCTCAGTATACGGAGGTGAAAATTAACTAAATACAAATACTTTGTTTGTGTACTTAGTTTTTAGGCATCTGAGGACTTTTACTTACTTTACTTTTACTCCATACATTGTAACATAAATATCTGTACTTTCTACTCCTTAGATTTTTGTTGTAGGCCTCCCAACATCAAGACTGATTTTAAACATACAGAAAAGACAATCCCTTGGTCTCTCCATTGGTGTATATCACACACAGCAAATGCATCAAAATGAAAAGAATGTCAAAAGATACCTATAGCCTCTGATTTAGTCATTTAGTGCTTATTACAAAATGAAACACAATAAACAAAATGTAATCATTTTGTATATTGTGTTTTATTTTGTAACTGAAAACACAACGAAATGACACATGAAGAAAATTAGTTTTTATTCAATAAGATGAAAACAATGTGAAATACATAACAAGATAAAAAATAGCAGTAAAAGGAGGATGAACTGCAAACTAAAGCCGTAATAATGTTTCTTACTGACACTGAAAACTGATTTGCACATTGCTGGAGAACATTATGTTAACACAATAAACTTGATGATAATGCGTCAGACCTTCTGCAGCATGTGGATGCTTTTGGAGGTAGGCTGTTCTATGTTGAAAAATCTCAGGCCTTGAAGGATGGTGTTCTCCTCCTGTTTCAGAGCCTCCAGCCAGCTGAGGAGCCCTTCTATCTGCTCTAAGGCCAACTCACAGCTCAATGCACTGTCAAATGGACCTGGATTAGCACATACAAACATGTATGCAGATGTGAATGTGAAAGTATCAGGGAGACACATAGTCAAAGAAAGACAGATGGGACATGAACAAATGAAGCAAAGTGCTATTTAAGGCAGAGTACTGCTTAGCCACCACCTGAGATGTTATGTCCAGTCATATACATGTATGTATATGTACTGTCTGGCCATACAGTGTCAGTTAGGAATCTGGGAGGATCTAGAGGATTTACATCTCCCAGCCATTAATTATTTTAAGAAAATTAATAAAGAAACACCTGAATAAATAAATAAATAAACAACTAGAGTAGGGCTGTCAAAATTAACTTTTATTGTGTCATTGTATCATTTAAAAATATTTAACAGATTTTAAAAATTAAGGAAATTAAAGCACTTGTGTTTTGTTTTCTTTCTCTATCTGCTGCTGGAAAAATGTGATTAATCAAAAATTAATTACAGCAAACTGTACAATTCATTTATACATTTTTTAAAACCAACTGACAGCCCTAAAATAACATAATTGTTATTTTATTTTCAGGCTCTGTGAAGCATGGGCCTGAGGAGGATGAGTGTTTGGAGCCCATTGAAAAACAGCAGGTAGTAGTGGCTTTGAGGTGTATTGTGTAATGTGGGAGTGAGATCCAGACTGATAAAAAGATCAAGAATGGAACAAAGTGTGGGACCTGTGCTGTTAAACTCCTGCACAGTGGTCTGGATCTTCTTCTTGAGCTCCTCAGAAGAGACAGTGAGGCCGTGCTTAAACTTCTCCTTGTGTTTCTGGAGTGTAATGTCACTGTCAATCAACACTTGCTGAAACCACACCCACTCTCCATTCAGCTTCTCGCGCATGTCCTGTACCTGTGGTTGAAACAGTCAGAGATTGTGCTGCTGTGGTACACTCAGATAAATGTATGTCTGTAATATTCCTGTCTCTCTTTATTGAGTTAGCAAATGGACAATTTATCTCTCTATATACAAGTAATGTAATTAGTACTACATAAATAAATCACAACAGCAATGGTGGCTACCTTTTCTCATGAAATGAGTATCTGGGAGACAGAAAATTGTACACAAAATGAGTTGCACTCAGACAAACCTATGCAGTTTTGGCTGTACATACAGTGTGTGTATATGTGTGTATGTATGGTTCAGGTGCTTACACCCATGTCCAAAGGCTCTTCATATTTGTCCAGGATTGCAAACTGCTCGTGGATGAGGGGAATCTGAGCTTCTGTCTTGGCCAAATCACCCTGCAGAGTCTCCAGGAGTTTCAGGGTTTCCCCAAGTTCCACCAGTGTCTGGGGGGTTTGTCTTAGCCTAAACACACACAGACATACAAAAAGAGAGAGTGAGAAAAGAGAGTGCTCCGTTCAGCTGCATCATTCTCTCCTGTTAAACTGTGGTCAGTTCAAAACACACCTATATGGTAGGAAATATTACACATACTCTATATAACGAATATGGCCATTTTTATATCTTATACAAAACAGTATCAAATATATTGATATTATCAATGTTCTGCCCAGCCCTAGTGCTGCTGCTGCCAAATATACAGTATATAAAGGAAACCTTGGATTAATTTTAGTTTGTTAATCTGGCAGGTACAGTATGCATGCAGAGAATCATAAAAAGCAATTAAATTGAATTGAATCACAATCACAATGTCAGTCTGTGAAAAAAGACACCTGCAAAAGGCTGCAATTTAATTTAATTCATGAGGCCCTATGAGGACATTCCATTTTGGGATTTCTGATACTTAATTCTCCTTAAATTTGCCCTGTTGTCCTCATTAGTCAACACTTTTTGTGCATTCTTGAGTTACCAAAAGTACAATACACTAAGCAGTGTAAAAATAAGATAGCGTCAAACTTAGTCAAGCCACCCTACAACTATAGATAAAAGTGTACAAGGTACAAAACCTTTTCAAATTTTATGTTTGAAACCAATTTATTTATTCTATATGTGTGGTTATGTGGAGTAGTTACAAGCTAGGTCACTGCTAATTAGGAAGTATATCTGGTTGTTTTTGTAAATCCTAGGCTGAAAACTTAAATAATCTAATAATACATATGTCATAATTTTAAACATGTTTTAAATCATTGAATTAATGTAAAATGTAAATTACTTAAATTTATGAATCATTTTTAAATTACATTTTTTATAGCAAAGTATGTAACATTTCTGGATTGTGTTTATAAACAGAACAGTTCAAACCCTCCACTCTACTCAATGAACAAGGTCGAGCAAGCAATTTTCATAGTTTTCACGTGACACTCATAGTCATGCCCACCTGAAGAGAAAAACAAGGCTTTCTTCCACTGCCCACCAGTTATTTTACCAGGTTTATTTAGCTAAAATGCCACATGGCTGTTGTTCAATTGGATGCACTAACTGATGAGGAGATGAACATGGGTTATACTTCTACAGAATCACATCTGAAAAAGAAAGCTCAGACACACAAATATATTTATACTTTATTACTCCTTTTATACTCCTAACGCTGCCTTAAAAGTGAATACAAATCACACCAGTCCATCATCCACAGCAGCAGTCTGCCAGTGAAGGCTCATTTAAACTGGAGAAACTGTTGACCTGAGAGTGGAAACATGTCTAGGCTAGATTTATCTCATAAGATATAGTGTTAACTGAACCAGAATACTTCTGCTGTCACTAGTACAGCAGCTGAAATTAATGAGCCAATGTTAAGACGAAGTTGTTAGGTAATGTTAGCTAATCAGCCTCGTTTTTGACAATAAAGAATTTCTTGTTCACCTCCCAAACAGCAGCAGCAGCAATAACCCATCCACATGTAAAATATATAGAAGGTATATAGTCTATTTTCTACGCTTGTGTCCTGCAGCATTAGAGGAGGGATTCTCCTCCACAGGTAGCTCCACAGGGACTTAAATGTTTTTAGTGATTAAATACTGTGGTGAAAGCTGTATATGGATCAGTGTCCAAAACTTATCACATATCTTAATTCTTCTGAGAGTTGATCTAAGTATTTGTGACTTGACACAGATGTTAAATTGACAGGGCTGCACTCTGTGTCTTAGTGTCTGTGTGAATGGAGAGAGTGAGCACAGAAAACATAGATAATAATATAAATAGACAATTTCTTACAGCGATTTTGCTCCGAAGCACACAAAACTCACCCACACCACTACAAAACTGTATGGGAATGTTCTAGAGGGAAATTCAGTGAGAGGCGTCTGTGTTTTGTGCTTTGCCCAGAGTTTTGCCTCTCAGATAGAACTGCAGTTCCTCTAAGAGTTATGAAGTGAGAAAAGCGGCTTCGTTTTTATATTGTTCCACCCATACACACGCTGCGCAATGTTGTTATTGGCTGCCAATGGTCCACATCCCCAGGAAAAGTCCCGAACACAGAGGAAAATAGAAAATACAGACAGGGAGCAGGGACTCTGTAGGTAAATACACCACCACACACTGACAGAGGGTCAGAAGTGATGATTGACAAGGATTATGATTGGATAAATTTATACTGTCTTTTTTTAAGGGAAAATGTTACATTCTTTGCCTTTATTAAATTATTAAAAAAAACAGGTAGCCTACAACATAACCTTTTAAGGAAACACTGTAAACATCACTTTTCAAAACATCAAATTTAAAGTCCTTTCGCTTAACACCCCACCTGTTTGCGTTGTCTTGCAGGAACGTGTGCAGGTCACTAAGACGATTGCTGGCCATGTGGCTGAGCAACTTCGTGAAGTTGGTTTGCCACTCACTGCAGTGCTGCATCAGAGACGCTTTGAGCATTGAACAGTCCAGCAGGACAAACCCGATGGTCAAAACAGTCTCTTCCTGCTGGACACTGTTGGCCTTTTCTGTGTACCTATAAGGACAATAACCACATAACCAATAAAACTAGTACTTTGAATAAAGCACTGACAGAAGTCACAAGTTAATTTTCTTACAAAGTGGCTGTTAGACAACATGATAGTGTCTCTTCCTTCTCTGATGTTTTGTCTGCAGAAAATACTGAACGAACCAGTAAACAAAAGTGCTTTAAAATATTATTGCACTGTACCTGTGTATATCTGCATCAAATGACGTGGCTGGTGGATTGAGCCTTTGGTAGCGCTCAATGAAGGAGTTCTTTTTGATCTCCCAGATATCCCTGTATTTGTCCCAGGTCTTCAAGTAGGCCTGAAGGAGGCTGGCATTAGTTGCCATCCCTGTGGTAACTGCTGCCTGAATCTTCTTTATTTCCTCGTCTTGTTCTGAAGGACCAAACAACACCAGGGTGACAACAGGGATAAGAGTTACAAATACAAAATAAAAGTATGTTAGTCCGTCTTAAATAATGTTTAAAGAGGGAAACTGTGTTAAATCAAATAAAACAATGTCTTAAAAAATGCTTGAACCTATGCTGATGTGTATGGGATTCCGCTGTGAGCTTTTGCAGGAGAGAAGTTCAGGCAGGCGTTTAAATTCAGAGATGGTGTTTATAAGCTGAGGTAGAATGTTCACAATCTCAGCAAGCTTTCCAAGTGTTGGGGAGAAATCAGCCTGTCAAAAGAGAGACAGTCACACACAATACAGTGGAAACCACTTATAGTGACTGTTGCACATGTATGTGCAGGTTTTATTGAGTCAATTTTCTCTGAACCTTACCACAGAACATTAACCAACCTTACCACAGAAAAATGCTCTAACAAAGGTGATCAAGGTCTGCAGTAAGACTCAACATAAAAGTCTGTCTGTACTGTATAACTAACAGCTGTTTGTCCTGTCTGACAGTACCCACCCCCTGCAATCAGGGTTTTACTTTAGGTCCCCACTACAAATATTCACAAGCCTAAACCAATAGACACAAACATTCCTTCATCCTTCCAGCCTTTATTACACTGCTAAACTTCAATAGGAAAAGGTAAAATCAGCTCACTCACTAAATCAAGTGATCATGTCTGTTAAACATTGTTTTATCTTTTTTTATTTACAATACTTTACCTGTCTTTCTGTTGTATTTATTATCACATTGTATTGTTGTGTGTGACTGTGCACAAGTGATGATGTGTTATCATCATCGCTTGTGCACAACCACTTGCCCCTCTGAAGACAAATTCAATTCAATTTTATTTATATCGCCCACTATCACAAATCAAAGATTCTCCTCAAAGAACTTTCCAACCTGTACAATATACAACACCCTCTGTCCTTAGACCCTCAGCTTGAGTGAGGAAAAACTGGCAAAAAACCCTTTACAGGGAAAAAGAAATGGTAGAAACCTCAGGAAGAGCCACAGAGGAATAATGAAATTCTTTAGGTCTACTAAAAGTCTCTAATACTAAAAGTCTTAGTGATAATGGGGTTTATTTACCTTAAGCTGTTGGTAGCAGTAAATAAAGATACATAGATATTTTGGTACCAACATTACACATGTTGTAACTGTGAGAAATTTGTAATTCTCAGACTCAGAATTAAAAGAGACATGTTTTTTTTCAGCTGCTTGTAGTTATGGTTCAAAGTATACATGAACACAGTATTAGTCTGTTTGTGGCTTCCAACAGTCTCTGCTGAGCACTTCCTTAAACATAAAAAGCCTATAGAAACTGCATTTCTGGACATAATGTACACTGTTGTCACAAATGTGTCATAAATCACAAATCACAAAATAAATGTATGTCTGTAGATGACAAGGGGCTGCTGGTACCTTTGCTGTGTTTTGGTCGGTTGCCTGGCGCAGTGCGACAAAGACTTTGAACAAGGGGTTGGGTGATGTCTTGTTGTCTCCATTAATGGCCCTGGACAGCTTTTGCATGGACTGCTTGATATTGCACCTGAGAGCTTTCTCTATCATGTCGTCTACCTTGTCTGTGTAGTCCCCCCAATGCTCCTGGACCTTAAACACAATGGTGACAAATTATATACATGACATAGCAACCAATTTGACTGTCATTACACAGAACATTTAAACTGTTGGTAAAACTACTGATCTGCACCTCAAGAAAACACAGAAACCTCAACATACCTCAAGTAGTGACCACTTAAAAGTTACAAGTAAAGAATCTTGCTTCTCTGTCCTCTACACATCTCATACATACTCAGTGACTCAGTATTTAATATCTTGTTAATTTTCTAAAAGAAACATTTTGATGGAATGAACAAAATCATTTTCAGAAAAACACTGGACAGACCTCAAGTCCATCATTAGCAAAGATATTGTGGGTGTCCATCATGATATCAACAATATCCTTGTGTGCAGAGAGCAGTGTTACAAGTTGCTTCTGCTGGTGATCCTTCTCTTCAATCTCAAAGTCCAAGTTCCTGAAAATAACATTAAGAAAAAGACAGCAAAAAAACCCACTGTTAGCCCTTCTTCACCAACATGGAAGCGGTGTCATTCAGTTTATGAACCTAATTTTGAACAATTTAGAGCGTTTCAACAAAAAAACAAAATCGGTTCAGAACCTGGAACCAAAATATAGTAGGTTTTCTCTTGAACTAAAGTGTGAACCATTGTGTGTGTGTCATGTTCTACAGGTTGGAAAGAGTAATATGGACTTTATACACATTTATTTCCGTCCAGAGTTCCATTAATTTTTCACCAAGGTCTTGTATTGATGATGAAAGTAGGAAAGTCGCATGTCAGTCCTTTAATATATTCAGGTTTTCAGCTGACCTAATTTTTTGGACACATAACATTGCTGAACCTAGATTCACAATATAGTGGAATTATACAGGAGGCAAGGGTCTGAAATCTCTGATTATCTGGTTCACTAGATGGAATTAAGTCTCAAAAAATCCTAAATGAAAACGGTTCAAGCACCAGAACTAATTTGGTGGAAAAGGTCTATGTGACTTGCGTCTATGCATCTATGCATTACTGAGGAACAAGGTGCAACTAAATTTCAACCATGTCTCACCTCAGTCTACAAATGAGACATTGATGAGACATCTGTTGGCAATGAACTGAGTTTGTCTGTCTCAATTTCCTGTCTGATTTGAACAGAGGTCAAAAAATTACAGCATATAAGACAGTCACATGTATCAGCTGAGTAAATTAATGTTGTTACCTGTAAACAGTTTTTCCATCCAGTGCCACCAACAATGTTTCACTGATCTTGTGACAGAGGTTGGAGATGGTAAGATTGGACTCTTTATATCTATCACCAATCAACCAGACCTGAAGTGCAATGAGGAGCACAATGGGAGAAGAGGAGAGAAGAGGGATGGTGAGGAGAATATTCACTGCCAAACGCATTTCTTTAGCCAATCTAAGGATCACTTCAAAGATCACTATTCCCATACTTGAACATAAAAACACAGTAAAAAAAGAACAAAAGCTGATATACTACAACTTATCAGTTAGTGTGTTAAACAGTGTGTTAAAACCTTGTCAACGTGTGGAAGACAGTCACGGATGAAGGTGGTAGAAGCTGCTTTAGACAGCCACATGTGCTTAGTCAGCCCTGGTTGAATCTTCCTATCCAGGAAACTAATTCGGTCCCGAAACAAACCCAATTCGTCAGCAGACAGCATCAAAATGAGTCTGAAAAAGATGCAAAACACACACACACACACACGTCAAATTCACATTAAGTAAATGAGTAACCTGCCAAAATCTAAAGCCTGCCCACATGCCCGGGGCAAGTAAAGTGGCATGTCAGTCTAGTAGTAAACTCACTTGCCCCATCAGGCAAGTAGTACAGAAGTAAACACATTGTTTTTTTCCAGGGCTGAAGATGGTAATAGCTGAGGAGTGAACTCCTCTTGCCTCCTTCACATCTCTGCAGAGAGTTGCACATTAAGCATGACAATTAAGTTTAGTTTGTGTCATTATTTGATAGATGTTAATAATTAGAGGCAAGAAAAAACTGACTTTGGCAAGTAGATTTTTGGCCCACTTGACCAGGCAAGAAAAAAGGCATGATATTATGAGAATAGAGTTGAAATATTTTGAGAACTGATTGCATATTATTTAATAATTGAGTAATAATATTGCAACAATAATGTGGTAATTCTTGTAAATTCCTAATATTACAACCTTTTCTCAAAATATTATCTCTTTATTCTCAAAATATCACATTTATCCCCCATTTAGTGCTGTATATAACTGTAATAGTGGCATAATATGACGAGAGAAAGATTATCATTAGCTAAAATGTCATTATTATGATAGCCCTAATTGTTGCATGTGTTTCCCATTTCTGTTTGAATTTTACTTCCTAGTTTCTGAAATGATATTTGCATTTACAGCTAAAAGCCACTAACCCACCCGACACAGTGATCCACATACAAAATTACTGACTAGCTCATTTTCATTTGGCTGCAATATTATGCAGATGTTAAAAGCACATTATTTTTCAAATGAAATAAATTACGATGATTACAACAACAAAATGCATTAGTCCAGTAACTCTAGAATGTTGTGTTGTAATGTGCTGCATACATGTTTGTGTCCCCTTTTCTGTGTCGACAGACCCGTTATATTTCTTGACCAGCTGTGCCACTCTCTCCATCAGGATAAGAAGGTCTTCCTTGTCACGGTAAATGTCAGACACATTCTGGGGTATCTCAAACTTTTGTTGATCCCAGTAGTGGGTCTCAGAAAACAGGTTCAGCAGGACTCTGGACATGAAAAGATGTAAAACACAAAAATGGTGTGGTATACTTTGTAATAGCATATCTCTGTATCAAACAGACCTAGAGTTTTTTTTTAACCCTGTTATGTGACCATGCGTGCACATTTAGGGTTGTGTGTGTCACTAGTTCCCATATTGACGGAACCCGTCAATATTAAAATCTTGCTTAGAGTTGCATTTACTTGTCAAAGTTTACATCCAGCATGGAAGGCTCGTCCTTAAGGCGCACCATGAGTGGCTGCTCGAGTCGCTTTAGGTACTGTCCATCCAAGCCCTGGATCCACTCACTGTAGTATTGCCCCACGGTCTCATCTAAAACCTGGACCAGCTGGCCATATGTTAAAAACACCTGCTTGCAGTTGTTTGACTCTGGCATAAATCCAGTATTCTGAAGCATGTAAATGGGGGAGGAAATCAAGGAAGCATATCATTTACAGTCCACATATTCCAAAAAACACAAGACGTAACCAGTGGGGACAGTGCTTCTGTAATGATATAAAGCAATAAATGTATGCAAATTATTATCTCACCTCCATGGGTTTCTCTAAGCAATGTTTTAGGGCCATCGTCCAATGGGCTTGGCCCGCTAGCCTGGGCTTTAGGTCAGGCAAAGATGGCTGGGTTACCATCTTGTTGACCTTTTTGAACTGTTTGCTGGCAAGGTTATACACTTCCCCCACCTTCTTATCTGTAGTGCGCTTAATAGCCTGGATTGAGAAGTTTGAATGCAAGACAATGCGTAGATGAGTTGTATGGGGTAATAAAAAAGAGAAAATAAATGAGACAAAGTTTGAGAGGCGGTGCAAAAGTAAACTAAAGACTTGCTTTTATGTATGTTAAATATGTAGGTAATTTTTTATGTTGCAGAAATAGAAAGAGACCTCTCGACTCGATATTGATCTGAAATTGGTGAGCAGCCATACTCCATCCTCCTCCTTGTTCACCACGTTAAACATTGAATTGATCAGGTACTGTGCGTTCTTTTCCACATCCTTTATCAGCTCTCGAAACCTGTATGATGACACACACATACATATATGTCTGAACATGAAAATACATTTACAGAGATTGGTCAAAGGAATGAAGCCAATGAATACATATTTCTGTATTTGCTGTACAACAAACAATAAAAATGTTGTAGCTTTTTTTATATTTAGTCTTCCTTTGAATGTGTTATAAAGCAACATGTCTACCTGCTGAATTCGGTGCACCACATGGTGCTCTCCACATCTAGGATCTCCTTGTCAACAGAACACAGCTTCTGTAGACCGCAGTGGAAGATGCGCTCCAACTCCAACAAGGAGCGGGTGTATTCTTGTCCCTGAGAACTACCCAAGCACGGCAGAGGCCTCTGCTGACCATCCTCCCAACGGGCAAACTGATGCTGACAGTCACACACCTGATAGAGACCAGGAGGAAAACAGAAATAGAATAAAAAGAAAACAATATATAACTGACATAAAATATAGTGACTTACTGTCATAAAATGTCTCTACAGTTTGTGACCTTTATGCGTTTTGGAAACCTGCGCATGACAAGTGGGTGCATTATGTCATTGGTATAGTTTGCTCAGTAGGGTTATATGTAATATTCAACATCATAAGGCATCTCTTAAAGCCATTTCAGATCAGGCTCAGATTTTTGTTCACATTCACATTGAAAAACTTCAAAAAAATAAAACAATTCTTCACATGAATGCTTGCACACCACTGCCTGATATTAGTGTGGATTAAAAAATATTTAGAAAGAGATTTCAATATCAACCACCATCTACAATACACTATCACTAGCCCACAAAAAAAGTCTCTGGGAGTCAAGCAGTGTTCGAATAGTGTCGAATGGTGTACGGCTACTAGAACAGTAATGAAATACCATGCCGTTACTGTTCTAGTATTTTTCTATTTTTCTGCACTGTATTTTTGCATTGCATTGGTGTGACACGACTTTTAGTCTCATGAAATTTCAACGGATGATTCATTGAAGCATGCCTATGTGTCTCTATACAAGTGTGAATGTCTGTATATGTGTGAGTGAAGGAAGAGTTCACCTCAAGCAGTTCTCTGAACCTTTGAATGAAAGCATCAACAAGAACAAAAATGCTGGTGTGGTCCAGGACCCAGCCTTTTGGAAAGTGCCTTCAAAACAATTACAGGGAAAGTGAGTGGAAAAAACAATTACTGTACTATACATGGAAATGCAATGCATTCTGTATTTATATGACTTTTGGAGACTTTTATAATCCCCACAAATTACTCAGACTACAGTGCATAATTCCCTACATGTGAAAAACTGTCCTACTTTTGATGAATATTTGCTTTGTGGAGGTAAATTTCCTTCCAGGCCTGGCAGCACTCAATGCAGTCACCAAGGATTTTCTTGCTGGAGATCACATAGCCTTTGAAAATATGGTCTACAGAGATGCTTTGAAGGCAGAGGCGAATGATGTCATTACTCATCTGCAACACAATGGAAAACAAACAATCACACACATTTGTCACAAACTGAGTTTTATAGACCAATTTACAAGACTTCAATTCAACAGCTTAATTCCCAACCTAAATGTACTGCGCTGCCTGCGAAAACAAATCATGTGCTCAAATCCCTCCTTACTATTTCATCTAAATATTTTCATATTAGTCAATATAGATAATAGGTATTATATTATTGTATAGTATTACAACAATCAATAAGGAAAAAAGACAAAAACAAGATGAAAATTATGTAAACACAGTAAAAGATGTATCAAGACAAAATAACACCTGTCGTGTCTGGTTTCATGATTTAGTGCTTATTTTGTGTATTTTCTTTATTTTGATGAGTTATTATTCAATAAATTCAGATGAAAATGATTTAACAAGACAAAAGCAATGTCAAAGATGGTTATTTGTGGTTTTAAACAATTCTTTTTTTATAGTCAGAACAAAGCAAACACCTGCGAAGCAGCAGAACATTTCAGAAATCTAGAGTTAGAACATTCAAAACAATTCTAGTGATAAAATCTTTCTTCAACATCAAAATATACATGAGTTAGATGAGTGATGTTGAATTCAGGTACCTTGCGAAACAGACCAGTGATCTTGTCATTGGTGTTGTAATAGACAGAGTTATGCCAGATGGTGCAGATGCCAGTGGCAATGTGTCCCAGCTTAGGAATGGCTTCACTAGGCCTGAGGTGGCCAAGTTTTTCAAATAGCTCCTTTATTATGGATAGATAGTCCAGATTCGATTTAGCCTGCTTAGAACAATCCTGGACAACAAACAAGAAAACCGCACTTCCATTAGTATTTATCACAATAAAAGCCCTAAACATATACAGTGTGTTACATAAGCCACGTTCACACTGTCAGTTTTAGTGATCCATTCAGATTTACTGATCAGATCTGATTTGTCTGTTCACATTATTTTTTAAAAATGTGGCCAATATCAGATCCTGAAATGACATGACATGCTCATAAGCAGTGGTGTTAGAAGTGTTCAAATAATTTCCTTCAGTAAAAGAACTAATACACAATGTGAAAAGCTCTTTGAGCGACTCCCTCCAGTGCAGAGTTGTTATGAATCTAGAGAGACATAAAAGTCACATGAATACTGATCTAACTGTTCAAACAGAGATCACATTGCAAAAGATCAAATCTGTATCTGACTTAAGACCACATGTGGAAGTGGCCCAGATCAGAATTCAAAAGATCAGATTCCAGTCATGAAAACAACATATCTGAGTCACATATGTTGAAAAGAGACACGTGTGTCTGCATACTGAATGCAGCCTTAGTCACTCAGAGAATTTCAGAGGTAACTCAATAAAACAGCTAGAGTTTGATTCACATATGTCCAGTGATGTATGTTAATGTTTTGTGATCTCATTCTAGTGAAAAAGCCAAAAGTGACTTTAAATATTGAGGTTAGATTAACAAAGGGGTATGACACCATCAACAGGCAACCAAATGACAGCTGATAATGATGTATTTCTCTGAATTTAAACATCATTTGAAATGTAATGTAATGTAACATAATGTAAATGCACAAGTCAAGAAAATATATAATAGAGGTCTAGCTGTTTTAAGATTTTCTAATCCAGAAATGCTACACACTGTGTGTGGGGAAGGGTCACCATGCTTCTTGCTTTGAATTTAACCACACTGCATGAGGCCATATTGTGTGATTAGGAACAATATGCAATATTACAATGATTGTTAATAAACACAGAGGAGTATTTACCAGCTAAAAGATGCCAGGAGGAGGGAAACATGATTCTAAATTACGGACATGCAAACTCCCTGTACCTGTATTTCTTTGGCCAGTTTGGAGAAGCGCTGAACATAGATAGAGTTGGAGAGCTCCAGGATTCTTTGGATGTGGCTGACCTCTGGCTTTTGTAGCTGCTGGCTTATGTCCAACAGCTTGGCAGAACGAGTCTTCCAGAAGGCTATCTCCTGTAGTGGACCCTCATCTCTGCCACTTCTTGGGCATTCTTGGGCATTCAGTAATTCCTTGATCTGATCTGTCCAATGGATCATAATAGCTAAAAAGAGGGGAGGGGGGTAAATAAAGAGGAGGGGAAAACAAAGACTCAGAGGAAGGTAGGGAGTACAGACAAAGCGGAAAAGTAGAGTTAAGGTCAAAATAATGTATAAAAGGCGCAGGGAAAGAAACGTATGGTTTAGTAGGTAAAGAGTAGAAGTTGGAGTAGCAGTAAAAAAGTTGTATACAAAAACTGAAAGGGACAAGACAAAGAGCAGATTTGAACATAAAATCCGCCAGTCTCACTTTTTAGACACAGAACTCTCAGAAGTAAAGAGAAAGACACCCACACATAAACACACACAAAGCTCCCATGGCTTACTCTCCATTCTCTGTACTAGCTTCCGGTCTTTGCTGGTCTCCTTAGGGCAGCGCTGCAGGGCTTCCATTGGAATGTACAGCACTGTTCTGTCGACTTTCTTGTACTCTTCATCTGTACAAACATATTGCATAAGAGCCATTAAACATAACAGTGAGTATGTTTATCTGCAAACTAATATCCCACTATTATTCTGAATATGATAATATTCTGAATTGGACAGGTGTTATGTGAACACAATATTCTATTTATTTTGAAATAGGCCTTTTTGCAAACGGAGCATTTCCCAATTAGACATGTGGGATATGCTGACATTATTCTGGTTTTGTGAGGATTCTTTGGACATGTATATAGCACGTTTGGAATATGTGTTTCATTTGCATTTTGACACACAGCCCACTGTATATCTTCAGCTAGAATAGAGAGAAAGATGCTCTTTTAAAAATGCATGCTCAAAAGAAAAGACCACATTTCTGGTTGGAAGGAGAAACACACCTACTTCACGGTTTTCCCTATCATTTTGGGCCACACCTAAGCATGTAAATCAAATGTAAAACAAAATCAATAATGTAAAATCAATCTGCAGATCATCAGTACTAACTGCATGGCTTTTCCTAGATGTAATGGTTGTAGTTGATTTGCAGTGGTCTTCTTTGGCAAGTTTTGTGTTTAAAGCTGCAGTGCACAGTAGTTTTTTTGCTATCATATACCTTTCAGCATATTGTAAATCAAGTGGTCTGAGAGGAAACAAGAATTCTATCGCCTTCTCTGGACCCTGTTTTCAGGCTGTAGAACATCTACCCTGTGACAGGAGATTCTTCACAGGTGTTTTCAGACAGGTAGGAGGTTAAATACCTGATTGACAACTGGAATCACAGATCACTGTTCAGATTCAGTCAGACATGACTGTACTGCTCTACTCTATGTTTCAACACAGAAGCTTCAAAAAGTGGCCTCTCTTTTTCTGCATCAGGTCATCTATCTTTATATTTAGTCTGTAGATTGAGAGGAGAGAGCTGCAGAAGGAAATTCTGGTCTTTTTTCCAATTTCCCCCATTTCTGCCCAGTTCTGGCCATCCTGTGCACATGGTGCCCCAGATCAGGTGCTGTTTATCCAGACTAAAAAAACCTGAGTGTCTATTGATATTCATGACTGCACAGAATACAGCCTAGATATTAAGGGCCATTAAATGTATGTGCATCTCTTTGCATTAGTACAGTGACACTTCTGTAAAGATGGTGAGGCTTCTTTTACATGATGTATGTGGTGTGGTCAGAAGTGTGTTTTGTTGCATGTGTAATCGCACCCAACAGTGATATCACAGGGATACACACCTGTGAGGGTGAGAAGTTGGCAGTGCATGTTGTCAGTATAGCTGTCCCTCAAGTTCTTTTCCCAGTCAGTGCTGAGGGCAACAAACGGGGCATGCATACACATCATGTCATAGAGAAGGCTCTTAGTGGGGTCGCCATGCACATGGCCAAACTGTATGACTTCAGAAAATGTCTCTGGTGTAATTACAGCTCCTTGCTCACGGATAAAATAGTCCAGCTGTTCCACCCTCTGTGTACAAAAAAGAACAGATCAGGGGGAAAATTATGTAGCCAAAAGATGGTAACAGTTCATACTTACATAAAAGGAAAGAAAACTGGTAAAAGGGTTGGTGTGAAAATAGGGGGAAAACGATAAGTGGTGAAACTGAAAGTGAGAAGCACAGTGAAGGTGAATTAGAAAAGGGAGACAGAAGTAGGAGAAAAAAATATTTGGATGGAAATTAATGTACCATATCATTCATATTCCTATTAGTGTAATGAAATGTATAAGCTTGACAATAGTGCAGATAAAAATGTATTTGTTGACATGTTTTTATATGTGGGTCTCTTCTGATGTGAACTTCTTGGTCATGAAAAATGAAAAACATCACTATTGCAGTCTTTAAGTAAATTCTTTACACGTACCACGTACCAACACACACAGGCAGCCATTTTAGTTTAATGGTAAATAGTTTATTTTTATGTGATAAAAGTCTTCTGAGTGTGTAAAAATGCAAATGAGCTGAAAAATAAAACTAAAAATTAGTACCATCATGTGGATTGTAATTTTTTATTTGTTAAAATTGTAAATGGGGGGGGATCATTGTTAGGGAACCAGTAATAAAGCCAAGATATCAGTACTGATATCGAACATTTCTGAACAATACCCAGGCTTGCCAGGGTGAGTTTTTTATGTACAAAAAAAAGAAAGAAAGAGAAAAAAATATTGACTCAAAAGGCTAGACAAATATTCAATAAATTGTCTGCATAAAGTGACAGACAGTGATAGGCGTGTGCATCTCTTCCTGTATATCATACAAACACAACTAATTAAAAATGAAAAAGAATTAAAAGTGTGCTCTACCTGTGTGGGCGCAGAGTATTCCACTCGCAGTATCATACTGGTGTCCAAGTAGACCACTATGCATGGGATAGAGGTGTCCATAATAAAATGATCCAACACCTTGTCATTTTCCTCTGTCCACAACTCTTCAGTTATATCAGAAACACACACACAGTGTTTAAACACCTTTCAGTTGAATGAGAGAAAAAAGATGGAGGGAAGAATGATAGGTGGTTATTGAGAAGGATAATGTTTGTAAACATCCCACAGAGATGAAAGTAAAAGGTAAAGTATTATATAAATTATATTAATGGTGTACATATAATCAGCTTTACCTGACAGGTCTTATAATTACCGTCTTCCTCTTCTTCCATTTTTTTCAATGTTTCTACTTCAAAGCTTCTTTATTTTGATTACTGATGCTTGTACACACTAAGTCAAAAACAGAGAATGCACTGAAATGCAATGATTTAATTAATGAAAGTCACAGATTTTATATCCTTGAAAACTAAACAGTCATGCCATTCATTTTATACGCCTCACATCAAGAGTACTGAGGTTTACAGTAGCCTTAATGTCATTAAATATATCAGT